>JABWTJ010000554.1:624234-650717 GCA_016801875.1 Solanum sitiens | reverse complement strand
TTGCATTCTTAAACTAGGGTTCTTGATCTTTTTCTCCTCTCTTGCTTCTTATTTTCTATGTTTTGATTAATGATTTGACTTAGGTAAGTTTTAGTTATGTTTCTTTGTTTAAACTGACTAAAATCTCATGATTTAGGGTTTAAACTACGTATCTTGGGGGTTAAACGAACTAAGAAAAGACAAAAAGGCACCTGAAATAATTATTGTCGGAGCAATGGACGACCTGGATTGATGGGTCGTTGTTGAATTGACGGTCCGTTGTTTGGGTCCGCTCGATAGGCCTTGACTAAAATAGACATAACTTTTTACTCAGAGGTCAGAATTTAGAAAACTTGGTGGACTTGGAAAGAGGATTCAATTATCTATCATATCATAGATCATAGAACACCTAATTCATTTTGTGCTAAGATTTATGACTATTTGAAGTTGACACAAAGAAATATTTCCCCTAACTAATAGCTAACCTTCACCTACGGTTATACTTACGATCCACAGGTCCATCTACGGACCATACTGGTAAATTGTGATTGTTGTCAGAGGTTGGGTAATGAGGTCTTGATCCAAGGACACAGACCACGGACCGTGGTTTGAATTACGAACCATAGATCTGTCCGTGACTCAAGACTTAGCCAATTTTTCTGAGTTGTTTTTGGCAAGGCTACATTGGTGAACGACGGACCCACAGTACGGGCCGTAGATCAGACTACGGTCCGTAGATGGTGACCATAGATTGCACTTACAATTTCTGAAAAGCTGATTTCTGGTCTGTTTTGGATACGGGGTGTGACTTTATCTCCCCCATAAGAACAATTGTCCTTGTATGATGTCTAAACTAGCTGAAATAGAAAGAGAGTTGCAATCCCTACCACTAAACACTCAGAACTTAGTTTCTGACTGAATTGAGTTCAAAGAACATGCAAATACGCTTAAAATGCAAGTACAAACTGATGGAACACAATTTTAAGACTGAATTCACGCATGAATGACTGAAAAACTGAAGAGGAACTATTACCTCAAGCTGGAGAGGAATTGGAAGGAAAGATGTGAGGATACTTGGCTTTAATGGCTGCTTCTGCTTCCCAAGTAGCTCCCTCTATGGACTGACTCCTCCACAGAACCTTGACTAAATAGACTTCTTTGTTTTTCAACCTTCTAACCTGATGGTCAAGAATCTCAACTGGTAAATCCTCGTAAGAAAGACTATCTTTCACCGCCTCACTCTCTAATGGCACTACAGAGGCTCAATCTCCCACACAATTCTTCATGAGCGAGATGTGGAAGACTGGATGCACTGCTGCTAGTTCTGCTGGCAAACTCTAACTCATATGCCACCTTGCCAACCATTTTCAAGATCTTGTAAGGGCCTGCATATCTAGGACTGAGCTTCCCTTTCTTGCTAAATCTAATCACCCCCTTAATAGGTGACACTTTTAAGAAAACCCAATCATCATCTTGGAACTCTATTTCCTTTCTCCTTACATCTGCATAATATCTTTGACGACTCAGGGTTGTCTTAAGTCTATTACTAATGAATTTCACTTTCTCCATAGCATAAAGGAATGAATCTCTCCCTATCTAAGTTGTTTCATCTACTTTAACCAACAAAAAAGAGATCTACATCTACGCCCATACAGCGCCTCATAAGGGGCCATCTGAATGCTTGAATGGTAGCTATTGTTGTAGGTGAACTCAATAAGAGGAAGGTGATCATACCAACTACCCTTGAAATCGATCATACAAGATGTCAACATATCCTCCAGAGTCTGAATGGTACGCTCTTCCTGTCCATCCGTCTGCAGATGAAATGTTGTTCTAAGGTTCACCTGAATACCAAGACCCTTCTGAAATGACTTCCAGAAATGAAAGGTAAACTGAGGACCTATATATGATATGATAGACAAAGGAATCCCATGCAACCTCATAATTTCATTAATGTAAAGCTTGGCATAGTCCTCCGCCGAATATGTAGTCTTGACCGCCAAAAAGCGAGAAAACTTAGTCATCTTGTCAAATATCACCCAAATGGAGTCATGTAGTGCGAGTTTGAGGTAACCCTTTGATTAAATCCATATTGATAACATCCCACTTCCAAGTAGGAATGTTGATCTCTTCAGTCATACGCCCTTGTTTTTTATGTTCTCCCTTGACTTACTGGCAATTGGGGCACTTACTCACAAAATCTGCTATATCCCTCTTCGTTCCATTCCACCAATAGACTTACCACAAATTGCGGTACATCTTAGTGGCACCTGGATGAATAAAATATCTGGAGTTATTGGCTTCTACAAGAATATGTTGTCTCAACTCACCCACATCAGGAACACATAATCTATCGTGGTAACGAAGTACACCATCTCCCCCTTGGGAGAAAACCTCCACTCACTAATTATGGACTGCACCCTTAAGTTCAAGCAAGATTGGAGCACTGTCTTACTTTTCCTTAACCTCCACAACCAAAGAAGATTCTGCCCTATTCTGAACTGTTACACCGTTGTCTGACATGCTCAGAAGGCGAACTCCCAAGCAAGCAAACCTATGAACATCCTTCAGTAGTTCCATCCTTTCTTACTCAACATGGGATACACTACCCATAGATAATCTGTTAAGAGCATATGCTACTACATTCACCTTACCATGGTGGTAATTCACACTAATATCATAATTCTTAAAGAACTCAAGCCATCTCCTGTCGCAAAGATTAAACTCTTTCTGGTGAACACATACTGAAGGATCTTATGGTCGGTGAACACATCCAGATAAACACCATACAAGTAGTGTCTCCAAATCTTGAGTGCAAACACCACTTTTGCAAGCTCGAGGTCATGAGCTGGATAGTTTCATGCACCTTAAGTTGTCTATAAATATAATCTATAACCTTACCTCGCTGCATCAATACACAACCTAGGCCAACTCTTGATGCATCACAATAGATCACATAACTATCTGAATCCTCTATTAGAGTCAAGACATGAGTTGCAGTCAATCTAGTTTTAAATTCTACAAAACTTTTCTCACAATTATCTTACCATTGAAACTTGAGCATATTCTGAGTCAACCAAGTCAATGGTGAGACTATGGATGAAAATCCTTCCACAAACCTTCTGTAATAACCCTCTAGACCTAAGAAACTTCTAATATCTATAGTATAAGTAAGTCTGTGCCATTGTTTCACTTCTTCTATCTTCTCTGAATCCACTCAGATCCCCTTTTTAAATCAAATGTGACCAAGGAAAGCAACGGATTGCAACCAGAACTCACATTTGCTAAACTTAGCAAATAACTGGCGATCTTTGAGAGTCTACAGAACAACTCTCAAATGACTCGCATGTTCTTCCTCATTCCTAGAGTAAATGAGGATATCATCAATAAAGACGATAACGAACAACTACAAGTATTATTTGAATACATTGTTCATCAAATCCATGAAAGATGTAGGAGCATTGGTTAGTCCAAACGACATAACTACAAATTCATAATGACCATACCGAGTCCTGAAGGCTGTCTTCAGAATGTCACTATCTCTGACTCTAAGTTGATGATACTTGATCTAAGGTCTATCTTCGAGAAATTTCTAGCCCCCTGAAGTTGGTCAAACAAGTCATCAATCTTGGGGATATGATACTTATTCTTGATTATGACCTTGTTCAATTGTCTATAGCCAATGCATATTCTGAGAGAACCATATTTTTTTTACGAACAACACGGGTGCACCCCATGGTGAAATACTATGTCTGATGAAGCCCTTATCTAAAAGGTCTTTCAACTGATCTTTAAATTTCTTAAGCTCTGCTGGAACCATTCTGTAAGGAGGAATATAAATAGGTTGGGTATTTGGAAGAAGGTCAATTCTAAAGTCGAATTCCCTTTTGGGAGGGACTCCGGGAAGATCTTCTAGAAACTCACTAACTACTGGAACTGACTTAGGAGTTGGGGTTTGAGAGCTAGAATCCTTAACCCAAACTAGATGATAGAGATAACACTTAGAGATCATCTTTCTGGCCTTAAGGTAAGAAATGAATTGACCCATAGGCGCTAAACTACTATCCTTACACTCTAAGATTGGTTCATTTGGAAACTGAAAATGAACAATCCTAGTTCTACAATCGACTGAGGCATAAGAGGAATGTAACAAATCCATGCCTAAAATGACATCGAATCTACCATTTATAACTCTATAAGATCTACTGAGGTGACTTTCTGAGAGACTCTGACAGGAAATTTCTGTGTACCCGTCTAGCTATAACAGGGTCACTAACTGGAGTAGAGACCAAGAAAGGTTCTGAGAGAGTTTCTAGACTAACACTAAATTGGACTACTATGTAAGGAGTTACAAAGGAAAGAGTATCCTCTAGATCTTAAAATACATAAACATCAAGGTCAAATACTCGTAACGTACCACTAACTACATTAGGAGAACCTTCCTGATCCTGGCGAGCTTGAAGAGCATACAACCTGTTCTGGCATTGACCGCCACCTCTACCAGATGAGTTGCACTGCTAAGTCGGGCGATTTTTTGGTGTTGCTGAAGTTGTAGACTAATCTATACAATTACCACGTCATTGACCCTGCCTAGAAGGACAAACCCTCAACCTATGACCATACTGACCTCATCCAAAGCATCAATCCTTTCCTATGAGGCACTCGCCTGGATGGTTCTTACTACACTTAGTGTAAGTGGGATAGGTCTTTGTGACTGAAACACTTCCCTGAGACTTAGATCCTGGTGCCTTAACCTTCTGATCATACTTGTTCTTGGAGGATGGAACACTAGTTGATGAAGGGGCTGGGGTTGAAAATTTCTGCTTTCTCTGCGAGCGATTTTTACCAACCGATTTCTTCTGAAAATAGTCATAGTTCCCAGTCCTAGCCTTCTTATTCTCCTTGTCCTATTCACTAAGCTTATCACCCTGAACCATCTGAGCATGAGTCATAAGCCTAGATATGTTCATATCTCCTAGTAACATAGTATTCCTGCACTTCGTTTTCACCATATCTGACACTCCATACAAGAACTTATTCATCTGAGCCTTGGAGTCAGCAACCATGTGAGGAGCATACCTGAAGAGTTGGTTAAACTTGATCTCATACTCTTGGACAGTCATGTTTCCCTGCCTTAAGTTCATGAATTCCTGAGTCTTTGCTTCTCTCAACTCTATTGGGAAAAACCTATCCAGAAAGGTCTCACTAAAGCACTCCCAAGCAATAGGAGATGCATTTGTATCCTTATTTTCCTTCCACTGAGCATACCAGATATAAGCAACATTTTAGCTGGTATGATGCCAACTCTACTCGATCTTTCCCGGTAATCTGCATCACCTCAAAGATCTTCTTGACCTCATCTAAGAAATACTAAGGATATTCACTAGTTTGGAACCTAAGAAATTAGACAGATTAATCCTAATAAATTCATGAACCCTTGTTACTGCTGATCGACCATTAGAAATCAAAGGATCTTGAACCCGATTGTTCTGGTTGGCCACACTCTAAGCCAATATTTGAATCGCGTTCATGAATTCAGCATTGGAGACTTCGTGATCTGGGACTGGAGGAGATGCATTTGAATTCCTTGTGTTATCTCTACGAGGAGGCATGATCTGAAATGTAAAACATCAAGTTACAATGGAATTAGATCATACTTTACGCACAATAAGAGTAACAAGAAAGTGAAGTTTTTCCTAAAACACTTCATAGGCTCCTTATCATTATATGTGGTGCACTTCACACCCATGAAAAGGACTCTACTTAGTGCGGCTTTTTAGACATCCTAGGACACTTAAACCTAGTGATTTGATACCAAGTGTGTCACGCCCCAAGCTACCCCCGAGATGCGGACATAGGCCCTAGGACCATAAGTAATCCATAAGCTAACCCTGCTGGCATGATCATGAGCATACTTAAGATAAACTGATGCGAAAGCTAAATCATATTTAAAATGAAAATATGGGGAATACACATATACTATAACTGAGATAAATGAAATACTTATGAGTTTAATACAAAGAACATATTAGCTCAACTCTAAGCTGAATCTAACTATGTCTGAAAATAGCCTCTAACTGACTAGAAATGTTGGGACATGCCCCAACTAATTCTAGCAAAAACTGAAACTAAAGGACTAAAATTACTGAAATAAACTCATGACTATTGTCCTCGGTGAATGAGGACTCACCATTGATTCTGCTAAACTAGAGATCGGGAATTGATCTAAGTGTAATCATGATGCTTAGAACCTAAACCTACATAATTTAACAAGCACAAAAGCAAGTGTAATATTTGAACATGATATACTGAATTCTAAGCTAACTAGATGCAATGACCAAATTAATAACATGCTGAGACTGAATACTAACTGAACTGTAAATATGGTCAATCCAATATAGTCTGATTGAACTGTGGGAGCTACTAATAAACGATAATAAAACCACATGAGCTAAATGTGGAGTCCGATGTATACGCCCCATCGAGAGGACCCAATTTACCCTTCCAGAGGTATAAAGGCATGCTGGCGTGATCACTAAATTGATGCCCACAGAGGGGAATTACAACCTACTTGGCTAGTAGTTCTGGACTATTTGGGTATGCTAAACCCTAGTCCAACTTGGTATTATGCAACTCCCAATGAATTAAGTAGTTAACTGATTAATTATGACTGAGTTTCGGTAAATACTGGATAGCTCAAACTGAACATGCAAACTGAGAATGCAACAATTAATATGGTAATAATGCATTAATAACTGAGGCATGTATAACTGAATAACAAAAATATCTGACCTGGCATGTTTAATTCAAGTACTAAAGAAATACATAGCTAAGATTCTGAAATTCATGCAGTAAACTGAATATTCACATGGTAATCTGATTTGGAACATATAACTAACTAATTAATGATAATCTAATGAAGTTCTAGAAATCATGGGTCTAATCATGATAAGAGAATCAAGAATCTGACTAATAGCTAGGAATCTAATGGGTGAAAGGAAACCACTAGTGAAATCCCACATACTTGGTGACGAAATACACAGAGAAATCTTAAGATTTTGGTGCTGGAACTGATGGAACCTTGCTGCCTTCTTGAACTTGGGTTCTTGACCTTTTTCTTTTCTTTTGCTTCTAATTTTCTAAGTTTGATTAATGATTTGACTTAGGTAAGTTTTAGTTATGTTTCTAGGCTTAAACTGAGTAAAATTTCATGATTTAGGGTTTAAACGGCGTATCTTAGGGGTTAAAAGAACTAGGAAAAGACTAAAAGACCCCTGAAATATTTGTTGTCGGAGCAATCAACGACCTTGACTGACTGGCCGTCGTTCAATCAACGGTCCGTCGTTTGAGTTTGATCGACTAGCCTTCACTAAAATGGGAATAACATTTTACTCGGAGGTAGGATTTTAGCAAAGTTGGTTGCCTTGGAAAGAGGATTCAATTATCTACCATATCATAGGTCATAGGAAACTTATTTGATTTTGTGCTAAGATTTATGACCATTTGAAGTTGACCCAATCTGCAATTTCCCCCTAACTAACAGTGAACCTTCACACACGGTCCATAGGTCTATCTACGGACCGTACTAGTCAATCGTTGTTCCTATCAGAGGCTGGGTAATAGTGTATTGATCCACGGACACATACCAACGACTGTGGTTTGACTAACGGACTGTAGGTCTGTCCGTGGATCATGACTTAGCAGATTTTTCTGAGATGTGTTTGGCAGGGCTACAGTGGTGAACCACAGACCCACAGTACGTGTCGTAGATCAAACTACGGTCCATCGATGGTGACCGTAGATTCCACCTGCAATTTCTGAAAAGCTGATTTCTGGTTTGATTGGATACGGTGTGCTACAATTAGAGTTGTACATAAACATAAGAGTCGTATATGTATGAATTAGATTTAAAAATCATATTTACTCAATGTAAACTAAGTTCTATTGAACGAGATATCATTAAAATTCCAAACACTACCCAACATAGAAACATAGTTTTCATCACGTACCAAAGAGAAGTGTGTTCGAATTCCATCCAAAAAGGAACAACTTTTTTCTCTTGTGATTTTGGAGAACAATATGTTTAGATAAGGTTATAATGTTCTTAGATTTGAGGGGGGAAAATTTATCAGAGGAAGTGTGAGAATATATAGCTACAAAAGTGATCCTTATCACATGTACACATGTCCTTCAAAGGTGGCTGCCCAAAAAAAGGTTGGCTGCCCAAAATGCATACATATACATTTATATGTATAACCCTCACCTCGCTACATGTTATACATAATTTTAACTAAAATATTACGTAAATACCCCATTATAATTCCTTAAATTACGATCACAATTATGTTAAGAAAGATTGCAAATATCACAAAATTTCAAGTTCCCAAAATGAGAATAAAACATATTCTAGTTATTAAAAGATGGTGTATCAACATGCCAATGTCGGTCTAGTATCTTAATGGTATTACAAAATACATAGCTTCTCAACTCACATTTGTCATTTCTTTCTTCCTATTTTCACTCCTTCAAACTCTTCCTATTTTCACTCCCTCAATCTCAACAATTATTTCCTTCAGTACACTTTTGAATTTCAATTTTTTTTTCTCCACTCAATCAATTGTAAATTTCTCAGTATGAAGTTTTTCTTCCTCTCCAACTTACAGTTCATCATTTTTCTCTAACTTTTTATTTTCATTTTCATCTTCAAAGTTCAGGTACATATGAATGATGCTCGTTATTTTAGTATTTTACCCAGTTAATTTCACCTTAATTGATCGTATTTAAGATTCTGAAATGATGATTGGGCTGAAAATAAATTCAAACGATTGCATGATCCATTATCAGTGAGAAATCATAATGTTGAGAAGTCAAAGTCAAAGAATGATATACCTTCATCTTCTAAACTGATTGTGTACCCCCCCCACCACCACCCAAAAAAAGGTTGAAAAGTTGGATCTATAATATCTCTCCTTACGGTACATTTCTTTTTCAATTTTATGTTGGTCATATTTTTCTGATACAAAAAAGGGAGAAAAGTAGAACATGTTGATACTCTTATGCATCCAAGGTTCATATTTTTATTGTATCTAGTTAATTTTGATTGATAAATTTATGTATAATGCCTATGTTTCAACTTTATGATACATTACAATTTCATCATGTACAAATATTAGTTTTGATTCATAATCCGAATTTGTTAAAACACAAATTATTATATATCATGTTTATAATTATGTATTTGATACATAACTTTACAAAATTTCGTTATTTTTTCTACCAGATACATACACCCGTACTTATTCAACTAGAATGATAGACATTATCAAATATTATTGTCACACTAATGTTTTATATGATACATAATTTTTTTATGTATATAACATCGTTATAAATCACATGTTATTATTTATATGAAACATTGTTGTATAACTAATTAAGTCAGCGTATATCATATTCATAATTATTTTGTATATGATACATAATCATGTCAAATTGTCGAATTAACTATGTATCAAATGTTATTACTTATTAAGACATAGTTGCACTTATTCTTTAACACTTGTATATCAAATTCAACAAATTTCAAACTTTATTGTATGTATTAGATACTCCCTCCGTTTCACAAAGAATGACCTAGTTTGACTTGGCACTGTAATGACCTGCTTAGTCGTTTTGAGCAGCAGATTTTATTTCTGGAAAACCTATCTGAGACGACGTATCCCACGACGGACCGTCATGGGCACGACAGACCGTCGAGGGTGTCTCGTTCCAAACACTTGGAATTCTTATATTTGAGTGCTGAAATCGACTCTCTGAACTCTGTGACGGACCTGCAGGACGGACCATCACAGACACGATGGACCGTTGTGAGGTTCCGTTTCAAAACACTTCAACTCTTGAGAATTGGGTACTGGGAGCAATTCTCTGTCCGTCGTGACGAAAGTGCAGGACGGACCGTCGTAGGCACGATGGACCGTCTCAGACTCATCAAGGAAATTGAGTCTCTGAAGGTTGTGACGAACCTGCAGGACGGACCGTCGCAGGCACGACGGGCCGTCACAGGTTGCGTAATCCCAGTCTGGGTCGGATTTCTGGGTAAGTTTTAAAAGGGACGTTTTGGACTATTCCTGCTATAATTATGAATTTCGTGGGTTAATATTAATAACTCAAATTCTTGGGGGTGTAAAGGAGATGACCTTGAGTTACTTAGTGGGTTAATTCCTCATATTTTATACCTAATTATATGCTAATTAGGGAAAAGAAAGAGGGTTTTGAAGAAGAAAAATAGAAAGAACAAGAAGAGAGAGGAACGATCGATAGAGAGAGACAAACGAAGAGGAAACAAAAAGCTTTGAGAGATTGCTTGCTTGATCAAGAATCCTTGGTGAAGGTAGGTTATGGTTTTGATACTATTCGTAGTAAACTCTTAATAGTGAATGATATGTATTGGTAGTATTGTAAACCCTTCTATATGCTTAATTGTATGCTTGCATGAATGTGATTATGTGAATGTGATAAAATAAGCATAATGAAGCTTTTGAATCAAAAATCTTGAAGAAACCCTAATTCACCTTGTTATTGATGATGCCTTGGTATAAAAGAAGGCTTGATGAATTAAAGTAATGAGATTGATGATGCCTTGGTATAAGAGAACGCTTGATGAATTGATAGAATGATGTTAGTGGATCGGAGTGTCACGTTCCGACACATAGTATTAGGGGATCGGGTGTCACGAACCGACACGTAGAAGTAGGGGATCGGAGTGTCATGTACCAACACATAGTATTAGGGGCTCGGGTGTCACGAACCGACACGTAGAATTAGGGGATCGGAGTGTCACGTACCGACACATAGTACTAGGGGATCGGGTGTCACGAACCGACACGTAGAATTAGGGGATCGGAGTGTCACGTACCGACACATAGTATTAGGGGATCGGGTGTCACGAACCGACACGTAGAATTAGGGGATCGGAGTGTCACATACTGACACAAGAGGAAGAAAGATAATGAATCTTGAGAGATGTTAAAATACTCAATGTAATGAACCTAATTTCCCAAATGAGTGTGGTATTGAGTCTTGAGTCCTCATGGATGAACTTGGTAGTACTTATTGATGATTATAGTACTTGTTGCTACATGTTGAGTATTTTCGTGATTATGATATGAATGATATATACTATTTCTCTTGGAGTTGGCCGAGATACCTACTCAGTACTTGTGTTTGTTACTGACCCCCCTACTTGTTGTTCTTCCTTTGTTATTTGGGAATGCAGAACGTTTCCGTCGTTTCAACAAACAGCAATTCTCGCAGTCTTCACTACACCGGAGTTCAGGTGAGGCTATGCTTCTAGCTTGGACTGGATCTTTCTTCAATGTCTTGCTCCTTGAATTCCGGCATGGACTAGCCTTTATTTTTTTAGCTTCTAGATCCTTTTAGATTAGTTAAACTTGCGGATAGATGTTCTTGTGATGATGACTCCAGATTTGGGGATATGGGTTTATAAATTTTAGAAGTATTAATTGTTTTCGTTAATGAGGTTTTAAGTCTTCCGACTTGATTTTGTTCAATTGTTGGGGTTTAGATTGGTGGTTCGCTCACAAGTTAGGATAAGTGTGGGTGCCACTCGCGGCTCGATTTTGGGTCGTGACAAACTTGGTATCAGAGCATTAGGTTCGTTGGTCTCATCACACAAGAACGAGTCGAGTAGAGTCTTAAGGAACGGTAGGGGGACGCCTTTACTTTTCTTTGAGAGGCTATAAGACTTTAGGAAAATTCCATTCTTTCTTTCTTTCTTCCGTGCTATTACTTGGATCCAATTGGTATCTAGGTGATACAAATTGGTATCTGACCATCTTCACTCTATTTCACAAATGGTTAGAACTAGAGCAACGACTGCACCAACACCAACACCGGCAAGACAAGAAACGTCTGAGCCAGCCACTGGGGCTGTAGCTCGGAGAGGAACAGTGGCGAGAGGCCGTGGAGAGGAGGTCGTGGAGGGACGTCTCTAGAGGAAGAGCACAAGCACCTAGGCCCACCTGGTACAGGGCGGGGTGGGCTGATCCTCCACCGACGGAGGAAATGGTAAGAGAGGGTGAGGAAGGGGAGAATGAACAAGCACAGAATGAGGAATTGCCACCCCAACCTACCCCAGAGATGATCAATCAGGTTCTTGCTTATCTTAGCGGGTTATCTGATCAGGGTCAGACACCTCCAGTGTTTTCTGCACCAGCACCTCAGGTTCCGGAGATACAACATGCGGCCACTATGGCTCCCTGCATGGATACTTCATTGGAAATAGGCACGTTTTCTCGTCTGACTACAGGGCCTATAATGACAAATGATCAGCATGAACTTTTCAGTAAGTTCTTGAAATTGAAACCTCCAGTCTTCAAGGGTGCTGAATCTGAGGATGCTTACGATTTTCTGGTTGATTGTCATAAGCTACTACACAGGATGGGTATAGTAGAACGGTTTGGTGTTGAGTTCATGAGTTATCAGTTTCAAAGGAACGCCAAAATGTGGTGGCGGTCACATGTTGAGTGTCAACCAACAGAGGCACCACCTATGACTTGGTCATCATTCTCTAGTTTGTTTATGGAGAAGTATATTCCCCGGACTTTGAGGGATAGGAAAAGGGATGAGTTCTTGAGCCTAGAGCAAGGTAGGATGTCGGTTACTGCATATGAGGCTAAGTTTCGTGCATTATCCAGGTATGCCACCCAACTTTGTTTCAGTCCACAAGAACGGATTCGCCGTTTTGTGAAGGGGTTGAGGTCAGAGTTGCGGATTTTAGCCTTACAGGTAGCGGCTACGGCAAAATCCTTTCAAGAAGTGGTAGACTTCGTGATAGAGGTGGAAGAAGTGAAGCCAGATGACTTCACCATGGCATCGACATCAAAAAGGTTTCGAAGGGGAGGTGAGTTTAACGGTTCTTACTCTAGAGGACAGGGTTCAGGAGGCTACTCAGTCCGACCAATTCAGTCTTCACTACAGACTGTAGTTGGGGGTCCACCTCAGACCGGTCAACACTTCTCTGAGAGACCTATGCTTGAATCCAGAGAGTGTTATGGATGTGGGGAGACTGGACATATTAGGAGGAATTGTCCCACCACAGTGTTATCGACCCCAATAGCTAGAGGTAGAGGTGGTCATGGTTAAGCGGCCGTTTTTATTCTGGAGGCCATGGTGGGCCGAGGTAATGGTGGTCCCCAAAAACCGGCCGAAGGTGATGGACAACCTGGAGCTACTACAACGCCACATGGTCGGGGCAACGGGCAGACTGGCGATTCGGGCCCATTGTTACGCTTTCCCTGGGAGGTCTGAGGCAGAGGCATCTGAGGCTGTTATCACAGGTAATCTTTTGGTTTGTGGTTACATGGCTTCTGTATTATTTGATCCTGGCTCCACATTTTCCTATGTATCTTCCTCATTTGCTACTGGTCTAAATCTACATTGTGAATCGCTTGACATGCCTATTCGTGTTTCTACTCCGGTGGGTGAGTCTGTGATAGTTGAAAAGGTATATAGGTCATGCTTGGTGACTTTTGTGGGGAGCAATACTTATGTAGACTTGGTCATTTTAGAAATGGTTGATTTTGATGTAATTCTTGGTATGACTTGGCTTTCTCTGAATTTTGCGATCTTGGATTGTAATGCTAAAACTGTGACGTTAGCCAAGCCTGGGACAGATCCGTTAGTGTGGGAGGGGGACTACACTTCCACTCCGATTCGTATCATCTCCTTTCTTCGTGCTGAAAGAATGATTAGTAAGTGGTGCTTAGCTTTCTTGGCACATCTCAAGGATGACACTACCCAAGTACCTTCAATTGAGTCGGTTTCGGTAGTCCGTGAGTTTCTGGATGTGTTCCCTGCAGATCTTCCTGGTGTGCCACCGGATAGAGATATTGATTGCTGCATTGATCTGGAACCGGGTACTCGACCCATTTCCATACCCCTTATAGGATGGCCCCAACTGAGTTAAGGGAGTTAAAGGCCCAACTTCAGGAGCTGTTAGGTAAAGGTTTCATTAGGCCAAGTGCATCCCCTTGGGGTGCTCCTGTTTTATTTGTGAAGAAGAAAGATGGAAGTCTTCGGATGTGCATAGACTACAGGCAGCTGAATAAGGTAACTATTAAGAACAAGTATCCTATTCCTCGCGTTGATGATTTGTTTGATCAGTTACAAGGTGCTTGTGTTTTCTCTAAAATTGATTTGAGGTCCGGTTATCATCAATTGAAAATACGGACAGCAGATGTGCCAAGGACTGCTTTTCGAACCAGGTATGGGCATTATGAATTCTTAGTAATGTCTTTTGGGCTTACGAATGCCCCTGTTGCTTTCATGAGCCTAATGAACGGGATTTTTAAGCCATATCTGGATCTTTTTGTTTATTGTAATTTATTGATGATATCCTGTATAACTCAAAGAGCAAGAAGGAAATGAGGACCTTTGAGAATTGTGTTGGAAAATTGAGGGAGAAAAGTTTTATTAGCCAAATTCTCCAGTGGTGAGTTTTGGCTAGATTCAGTGTCCTTCTTAGGGGCAACGTGGGTTTCTAAGGATGGGTGATGGTAGGATCCATCTAAAGATTTGAAAAAGTGGAAAGAATTGGGTAAGCCTTACTTAATGTGTTCAGAAAGTAAGGAGCTTTGTTGGTTTAAGGCCAGCTACTACCGGTCGATTTGTCAAGGGATTCTCTTCTATTGCTTCCCAATTGACGAACTTGACTAAGCAGAATGTTCCATTTGTATGGTCGGATGAATGTGATGAAAGCTTTCAGAAACTCAAGACCTTGCTGACTACTGCACCTGTCCTTACCTTGCCAGTAGAGGGTAAGAACTTCATTGTTTATTGTGATGCATCCTATTCGGGTTTGGGTGCAGTGCTAATGCAAGAGAAGAATGTAATTGCTTATGCTTTGAGGCAATTAAAGGTGCATGAACGTAACTATCCGACCCATGATTTGGAGTTGGCTGCGGTAGTGTTTGCATTAAAGCAATGGAGACACTATCTATATGGGGTCAAGTGTGAGGTTTACACAGATCATCGTAGTCTACAGTATGTTTTTACCCAGAAAGACTTGAATTTGAGGCAGAGGAGGTGGATGGAACTGTTGAAGGACTATGATATTACCATTCTGTATCACCAGGAAAGGCAAATGTGGTGGCTGACGCTTTAAGTAGAAAAGCAGGTAGCATGGGTAGTTTAGCCCACTTACAAGTTTCTAGACGCCCATTGGCTAGAGAAGTCCAAAACTTGGCTAACGACCTTATGAGACTGGAAATACTAGAGAAAGAAGGATTTTTGGCCAGTGTGGAGGCAACATCTTCTTTTCTTGACAAGATCAAGCAAAGGGAAAAACAGTTTGATGATAAGCCTAAGTCGAATTCGGGATACGGTGTTGCGAGGCCGAGTCTAAAGAGGCAATAATTTTGATGAGGAAGGTGGTCTTGAGGATTCAAGGGAAGGGTATGTGTGCCTCGTGTTGATTGATTTGATTCCACCTATCCTTACAGAGGCTATAGTTCCGGATATTCTAACTCTACTACATCCTGGTGCAACCAAGATGTTACCGTGAGCCTAAAGCACACTTTTGGTGGGAGTAGAATGAAAGCGCGACATTGTGATTTTTGTTGGCCAATTGTCCAAATTGCCAGCAAGTAAAGTATGAACACCAGAGGCCCGGAGGAACACTTCAGAGAATGCCCATTCCTGAATGGAAGTGGGAGAGAATTGCAATGGACTTCGTGGTTGGTCTTCCAAAGACATTGGGTAAGTTTGACTCTATTTGGGTAATTGTGGACAGATTAAATAAGTCTGCTCACTTCATTCCGGTCAAGGTGACCTACAATGCAGAGAAGTTAGCCAAAATCTACATCTCAAAAATTGTTCGATTGCATGGAGTTCCACTCTCCATTATATCAGATAGAGGTACGCAGTTTACTTCTAAGTTTTGGAGAACATTGCACGCGGAATTAGGTACCAGGTTGGACCTTAGTACTGCATTTCACCCTCAGACCGATGGTCAGTCTGAGCGAACGATTCAAGTGTTGGAGGATATGCTTCGCGCATGTGTGATTGAATTTGGTGGTCATTGGGATAACTTTTTACCCTTAGCGGAGTTTTCATACAATAATAGCTATCACTCCAGTATTGACATGGCCCCATTTGAAGCATTGTATGGGAGGAGATGTAGGTCTCCCATTGGTTGGTTTGACGCATTTGAGGTTAGACCTTGGGGTACTGATATGTTGAGGGATTCATTGGAGAAGGTGAAATCTATTCAAGAAAAGCTTTTAACAGCTCAAAGTAGGCAAAAGGAATATGCAGATCGAAAGGTTAGAGACTTGGAGTTCATGGAGGGTGAACAAGTCTTGCTGAAGGTTTCACCCATGAAAGGGGTGATGCGGTTTGGAAAAAGGGTAGCTAAGTCCAAGGTATATTGGCCCATTTGGAAGTACTTAAAGCGAGTAGGGGAAGGTGGCTTATGAATTACTTGCCAGGGCCTGTCAGGAGTGCAATCCGGTAAAATTTCATGTGTCTATGTTGAAAAGATACCATGGGGATGGAAAACTACAGTCATTCGTGGGAATATTTCGGTTCTGCTGATGAAAATTTGTCTTAATGAGGAGGAACTGTTGCCTATTTTAGATAGAGAAAATTCGCAAGTTGAGATCAAGGGAGATCTGCATCCATCAAAGTTCAATGGAAGAATCGACCAGTTGAAGAGGCCACTTGGGAGAAGGAGGCTGATATGCAAGAAAAATATCCGCATCTGTTCACAAATTCAGGTACTCCCTCTCATCCTTGTTTTCTTCTTTTGATCGTTCGAGGACGAACGATGGGTAAATTGGTATCTATTGTAACGACCTGCTTAGTTGTTTTGAGCAGCAGATTTTATTTCTGGGAAAAACTGTCTGAGACGACGTATCCAACGACGGACCGTCATGTGCACGATGGACCGTCGAGGGTGTCTCGTTCCAAACACTTGGAATTCTTATATTTGAGTGCTGAAATCGACTCTCTGAACTCTGTGACGGACCTGCAGGACGGACCGTCACAGACATGACGTACCGTTGTGAGGTTCCGTTTCAAAACACTTCAACTCTTGAGAATTGGGTACTGAGAGCAATTCTCTGTCCGTCGTGACGGAAGTGCAGGACGGACCGTCGTAGGCACGACGGACCATCACAGGTTGCGTAATCCCAGTCTGGGTCAAATTTCTGGATAAGTTTTAAAGGGGAGTTTTGGACTATTCTTGTTATAATTATAAATTTCGTGGGTCAATGTTAAAAACTCAATTTCTTGGGGGTGTGAAGGAGATAACCTTGAGTTACTTATTGGGTTATTTCCTCATCTTTTATACCTAATTATATGCTAAATTAGGGAAAAGAGAGAGAGTTTGGAAGAAGAAAAAATAGAGAGAAGAAGGAGAGAAAGAAACGATCTATAGAGAGAGACAACCAAGAGGAAACAAAAAGCTTGAGAGATTGCTTGCTTGATCAAGAATCCTTGGTGAAGGTAGGTTATGGTTTGATACTATTCGTAGTAAACTCTTAATAGTGAATGATATGTATTGGTAGTATTGTAAACCCTTCTATATGCTTAATCTTATGCTTGCATGAATGTGATTATGTGATTGTGATAAAATAAGCATAATGAAGCTTTGAATCCAAAATCTTGAAGAAACCGTTAATTCACCTTGTTATTGATGATGCCTTGGTATAAAAGAAGGCTTGATGAATTGATAGAATGATGTTAGTGGATCGGAGTGTCACGTTCCGACACATAGTATTAGGGGATCGGGTGTCACGAACCGACACATAGAATTAGGGGATCGGAGTGTCACGTTCCGACACATAGTATTAGGGGATCGGGTGTCACGAACCGACACGTAGAAATTAGGGGAATCGGAGTGTCAGTTCCGACACAATAGTATTGGGGATCGGGTGTCAGAACCGACACGTAGAATTAGGGAGATCGGAGTGTCCACGTCCGACCATAGTATTAGGGGAACGGGTTGTCACGAACGACACCGTTAGAATAGGGGATCGGGTGTAATTCCCGACCATAGTATTAAGGGGATCGGTGTCCACGAACCGAACGTAGAAATTAGGGATCGGAGTGTCACGTTCCGACACATAGTATTAGGGGATCGGCGTGTCACGACCGACACGTAGAAGTAGGGGATCGGAGTGTACGTCGACACATGCTTAGTGTAGTAAGGGGATCGGAGTGTACGTAACCGACACAAGAGGAGTAAAGATAATGAATCGTTGAGAAGATGTTAAACCTATACTCAATGTAATGAACCTAAATTCCCAAATGAGGTGTGGGTATGAGGCTTGAGTCCTCATGGATGAACTTGTAGTAACTTATTGGAATGATTATAGTAACTTGTTGCCTACAATGTTGAGTATTGTAGTTGATTTATGATATGAACTGATAATATACTGTTTTCTATTTTGAGTTGGCCGTGATACCTACTCAGTACTTGTTGTTTTGTACTGACCCCCTATCTTGTTGTTTCTTTCTTTGTTATTTGGGAAGCCATAGCAAACGTACCGTCGTCTTCAACTCAACAGCAATTCTAGCCAGTCTTCATTACACCGGATTTCAGGGTGAGCTAATGCTTCTAGCTTGGACTGGATCTTCTCTTCAAGTCTTGATGCCTTGAACTTCCGGCATGGACTAGCCTTTTATTTATTTTAGCTTCTTAGATACTTTTAGATTAGTGAATTGAGGATAGATGTTCTTGTGATGATGACTTCCAGATTTTGGGGATAATGGGTTATAAATTTTAGAAGTTATTTAATTGTTTTCGTTAATGAGTTTTAAAGTCTTCCGCTTTGTATTATGTTCAATATGTTGGGGTTATAGATTGGTTGGTTCGCTCACATAGTAGGATAAGTGTGGGTGCCACTCGCGGCTCGATTTTGGGTCGTGACAAAATGTAACCTCCAAACCTAAGGTGGTTCAAATTCAACTTTCCATAAAGGAAGTCAACTCATCCCTTACGAAAAAGATGAAACCAAACACTAAGTACCTAGAAGAGAGGACTCCTTTCAATACAAAGTATCTAGGAAAATAAACAAGGGAGGGTCTCCCTTTACATTTTCAAAAAAAAAAACTTTAAAACTATCCTAATCTAACCTATTCAAAGAAGCTATAATTTTAAATTATAGATAAGTTGAAAAGGTGTAGAACACTGTCTAAGGAGTTTTTTTAATCTTTTTAGTTTTCTTCCTTCTGAAGCTTGGCATCTCATGAGTGTCAAGATTGTAATAGGCCTTGGTTTCTTTTGGTAGCAGTTGACTTCCAAAGAACAATTGGGCAGTAGTGAGTGTGTGGCTTAGTTTGAATAATGAATCAGCCACAAAATTAGCTTCCCTGTATATGTGTTGGCACTTGAATTCTTGAGTTTGATTGATGAGAGCTTGTAGCTTTTCCACCTGTGTCATTATGGTCCATTGGAGGTTGGTTTTGTGTGCCAGCCATTCTACAAGAAGCCGTGAATCTACCTCTAGTAGAATTTTTCTGTAGCCCAGTTCTAGACCCCAAGTCAGCCCAAAAATAGCAGCTTCAAGTTCTGCTTGGTTGTTTGTACCAAAACCAAATGGAACAGCAAATGCCATCACCATTTTGCCATTTTTATCCCTTAGAATTCCACCTGCGCCAATCTTACCAGGATTGTCAATCGCACAAACATCCGTGTTGATTTTTATCCACTGATCTGGAGGTTTTTTCCATGCCACCATAGTTACTTTTTTATCATGGATGCAAGCCTCCACTAATTGAATTAAACCTTTCCAAGTTGAGGGCCATTTAATATGAGGGAATGTTACTGTCAGTACCTTGTAGGTATCTATATAAATAGTATATTTGACTCTACTGATGTTGGATGATTTTCCTCCATATTTGCTAGCACACCTGTTCTTCCAAAGATTCCAGCAAATGAAGATAGGTGTGGCCTATAAAAGGAGTTTATGTGTTTCATTTTTGTATTTCATAGTCCACCACTGTGTGATGAGGTGTTGCAAAGAGCTATGGTTTGGTTTAATTCCAGCTACTTCGTCAAGACTCTTCCATACATAAGCTCCAAATTGCCCATTGTTGAGTATGTGTTTTATTGTGTCCATTCCTTGCCTGTTAGAACAACCAAAACAGTTAGATGGTTCTTTACCAAAAGTAATAAGTTTTTCATTAGTTGGGAGTTTTCCTTTCAAACCTCTCCAAACAAGGAAGGATGATTTGAAAGGAATACTCTTACGCCAAAGAAAAGAATTGAACAAGGTTTTTGATTTTTTCTCACTGATCTCATTCCATTCAGAGGAGCAAGTGAATTTTCCATCACTGTTGAGTTTCCACATTCCTTGGTCTGGAAGATGTTGTTGAGTAGGTAATTCTAATGCTAGGATATTTTCAAGTTGACAAGTGGGAGCTTGCTGCATTAACTTGTTCCAGTTCCATCTGCCTTCACACCAAAACTCAACAACTGTACTATTGTTGAACTTGTTACTATTGGTGGAAAACTGAGCTAGATGACCAGTGCCTAGCCAATTATCCCACCAAAAAGAGCAAGATCCTGAGTTCATTTTCCACTGTATGTGTTGCTCCATTTTGTTCCTTATTTGTAACATATGCTTCAAGGTAATTGACTCTCCTGTGTCCCCTTTTTTGCAAATAGTATTAGACCTCTGGCAATATTTTTCTTTAATGAAGTCTCCCCATAATGTGTGTTTAGACTTTGTTCTCATAGATTAATTCACAACAAGGTTCATACAATAGGGTTCCATATCTAGTTCATAACGCAATTACATTTACCCTACCAAAGAGGATCTCTAGGGATCTCCTTCCAATGGCGACAAGAAGCTCATTATGACTTTTGCTAGGGAGATATGATGCCGTTCCAGCCAATCAACCTAGGTCCATCATCCCACATGAAGGATAACCTTACGGCGTTCGACTTCAATTTACATTACTTTACCCTTGGTTTCAAGGTTTCACATAAAGACCTTCTTTTCATCATTCAAGGTCACATGTCATTCATACATTCAAGACTCTTAACATACTAAGTCAAATAATCACATAATTATATTCATATAAGCATCAAGCAAGATATACAAGTCCACCAAGACAAGACAACACATACTTCACTTGAACTCATAATGCAAGTCATTCTAGAAACTCCTAGAAACAACCTAACATCTTCAAGTCATCCTATATATCATCATAACATCAATAATGTACTCCACATAGACTGACAAATCCAAGTAGAAATAACCAAGACTTAACCCTAACACTATACTCATAATGTGAAAGTCATAGTCTAACATGATCACTTAAGACAACATAAGTAGAAAAACACACATATGACTTCACATATAGATACATAATGTCATGCTTCACATAATTAACTACAAAAATTGCCACATTACTTCAAGTAGTTGACAATAAGGCCATGATCATCATATTGCATAAAGTAATGCCGACAAGGCCACGTCAATTGCAAGTAAAACACATAACACCGCCACCATAAGTGGACCATACCAAGCACAATAGAATCGAAGCATAATTAATTTCAAAGTAAAGAAAATGGGGCAGCATACCTTCATCCCCTCATCCACACTTCAATTCAATACCAAATCGACCAATTCAACATCACAAGGCCCTTACCCATGGCTAGAACAATAATTCAAAGAAATAACCATAAACCTCAATGAATCTACATCAATTCAATCTAGTTTTAACAATCTAAGATCAATTAGATATCAATTGAATACAATTCTTATATCATTAGGAAGCCCATAAGAAAGTACATAACAATTCATCAATATTAGCTTAATATCAAGTAACCCAATAAGTAGTCAAAACTAGGGTTCATCAATTTACATGGGTTCATAGGTAATTTATGTTAAAATCATCAATAAAATATCAATTAGATCACAATTTGATGTTTAGAAAACGTTTATGCAAGAACACATGGTAGAATCCCGAAATTGGACAATTCACTTTAGAAAACTTTGAAAAACATCTTGAGAGTTGGGCTCCTTGATGAAACAAGTTTCAAGGAACAAAAGCCATACCTCAAGGATGATAATTCTTCACTTTGATGAAGAATTTGCACTCAAAACGCCACACCAAGCTGCTTCTTCAATTTGGACTTCAATGGAGTCTTTGTGATTTCTAAGGAACTTTGCGGTTTTGTTTTTGGAAGAATGAACTATTCTAAGTTTTAAACACTTATATACTCATTTAAAATATCCAAAATTCCCTTAACAAACCTCCTAAACTCTTATTTGGAAGTGAGGTGAATTTACCAATTCACCCCTAATTTGGCAGTAACTCTGCGCGCAGGAGACAGCCTCTCGACGCCTGCCCTTGACGGGGCGTCACGGCCACGGCGGGGCGTCACAGCCCTCCTTCGCTAGTTACAGAAGCTGGCCAAGGCTTCCTCCTTCACCCATGGCCAAGTACCCCATGACTACACCCGGCGGCGGGGTGTCAACAGGCCTACGAGCCGTCGACTGCTCCGTCGTCTGGGGTCTGCCTAGGACTGCCATGACACTAGTATTTGGGTCCTTCCTCAAGGACCCTTGAATGGTCCTTGGGGATAATTTCCCGGACGCTTCCAACCCAAATACGATAGTATATGAGTTTAACAACTCTCACATAAATTTCATACAAAACGAACACATAAAACTCGATGAAACACGCCTAGACGTACAAGGTCGATTCAAGGAATATCTTTTGAACGTCTTGGACAATCTTGGTCGTTTGACCTCCAAACTTCTCGAAACTCAAAACACTTACTATGCATGCTATAATAACTCAATTAAGAACCTTAAAACACCATTAAACACATATAAACACATAGAACCACATAGGAGATATTTAGGTGACTTAGTCGTCGAACGTCTTAGTCATTCCTTGACATTTGACTTCCAATACTCTAATACTTTTGCTACTACCTATATACCATATATTAAACATATTTAGGAACTTAGACCATCAATATCAACATGTTAGGCTCTAGTTAACCTAAGTCATTTTTGAGGTCTTACAAATGCTAGGGTTTTGGTATTTTGGGCTTTGGGTTTAGGGTTAGGGTTAAGGACAGGGTTAGGTTTAGGGTTCATGTTAGGAATAGGGTTTAGGTTTTTTTAGGTTTTAGGTATTAGGAGTTTTGGTTTAAAATGGATGGTTTAGTGTTTAATTTTTGGGTTTTCCTATTTTGGACTTAGGGTATTTATTTTATTTTGACTTTTTTTTTTTTGGACTTATGGTTTCGTGTTTTGGGTTAGGGTGTAGGTTTTTATTTTATGTTTTATTTTTCAGGGTTTAGCATTTGAGTTTTAAAATCTATGGTTTAATATTTAATGTTTTTGTTTTGGTTTTTGGGCTTAGGTTTTTGCATTTATGGTTTAGGGTTAGGGTTTTGGTTTTTGTTAGGTTTTTGGGTTTAATGTTTAGGATTTGAGGTTTTAAATGAATGGTTTATTGTTAAATGTTTGGGTTTTGATATTTGGGCTTGGGTTGAGGGCTTATGGTAGGGTTAAGATTAGGGTCAATGTTAGGGTTAGGGTTAGGGTTTAGGATGTTTTTTAGGTTTTAGGGTTTGGGGTTAAGGATATGGTTGTAATATCTATGCTTTAGTGTTTAATTGTAGGGTTTTAGTTTTTTTGCTTTGGGTTTAGGGTAAAGGGTTTAGGGTTAGGGTTAAGGGTTAGGGTTAGGGTTCGTGCTAGGGATAGGGAGAGGGTTAGGGTTTAGTGTTTTTTTAGGTTTTAGGTTTTGGGCTTTAGTATTTTTTGTTTAAAATCGATGGTTTAGTGTTTAATGTTCGGACTTAGGGTTTAGGGTTTAGCATTTAGGGTTAGGATTAGGGTTAGGGTGTAGTTTTTTTTTGAACTTTTATAGTTCAGGGTTTAGCATTTGAGGTTTAAAATCTATGGTTTAGTATATTTATAGTTTGGGTTGCTATATTGTAAGCTTTGGGTTTTGGGTTAATGGTTTAGGGTTAGGGTTAGGGTTAAGGTTAGGATTAGGGTTTGGGTTAGGGTTAGAGTTAGGGTTTATGTTTTTTTTTAGGTTTTAGTGTTTGTGGTTTAGGATTTGAGGTTTAAAATCTATGGTTTAGTGTTTAATGTGTGGGTTTTTGTATTTTGTACTTAGGCTTTTTTTGGACTTAGGGTTTAGGGTTAGGGTTAGGTTAGGATTAGGGTTAGCGTGTTGGTTCTTTTTTAGTCTTTATGGTTCAGGGTTTAGTATTTGAGGTTTAAAATCTATGGTTTAGTATTTAATGTTTGGGTTTTGATATTTTCGGCTTAGGGTTTCGGGTTTATGGTTTATGGTTAGGGTTAAGGTTAAGGTTTTGGATAGGGTTAGTCCTAGAGTTAGTATTTTTTTTTTGTGTCTGTTCTGGTTTAGGGTTTAGGATTTGAGGTTTAATATCAATGGTATAGTATTTAATATTTGGGTTTTTATATTTTGGGCTTGGGGTTTAGCTTTTATGGTAGGGTTAGGGTTAGAGTTTAGGTTGTTTTCTATGTTTTAGGGTTTGGGGTTGAGGATTTGAGTTGTAATATCTATGGTTTTGTGTTTAATGTTAGGGTTTTGGTATTTTGGGCTTTGTATTTAGGGTTTAGGATTCACTGTTAGGGTTAAGGATAGGTTTAGGGTTAGGGTTTGTTTTAGGGATAGGTTTAGGGTTAGGGTTTAAGGTTTTTTTAGGTTTTAGGTTTTGTAACATTCCAGAAAATGTACTTGTCTAGTGAAGAGTCTATTAGGTTTTAAGAATATGTATTGGGATACATAGGCATCCCAATGCCTAATATTGGGTAATATTGTGCATGTTAGAGAATATTGGCTTAAGGGTGTTAGCCAATATGTATTAACAAGTAACTTAAAATACACTTTGGTTCAAATCCCCCAATCTGAGCTTGTTTAGGAATTGTACCTGCAATGAAGACCCTAAGCTAAAATTATTTATTCTCAACTTAACACATTAGGTACGAGGCAACCAAGTGTCACGCCTAGGTACCTTAGCAAATGATCAATTAAAATGATCATTAGATTAAGTAGTGCCCAAGGACATAGTGAGTATCCTTGCACAAGAAGTGCGCAATAACACATGTGCAAACACATGGGCAAGCACATGTGCTAAACGGCCGAGATACTAAGACCAAGCCCAACCAAATTTGGTTAGGGCGGTTAGAGGGCATGCGTGCGTCGGGTCAAACCACATGGGGCCTAGCTTCCTAACCAACCCTACACTCTAACTAAATTACCTAATTAGCTAACTAACCTAGGATTAACTCAAATGAACTATCTAGTATGCCCGAAATCCTAAGACCTAACCGGGTGACACTAGCCGAGTAACTAACTAAAGAAACATTCTAGTACCTAACCTAGTATGGTCCAAAGGGGTTGGTTATGGTCCTAATGACTTAGGGGTACTTTAGTAATTACCCTAGCTCACTTAATTAATTAAATTAACAACTTAATTAATTAATTAAAAATCATGGTCAAACCCGAGACCCTTAGATATTATTTAGAATTTGGCTAAGTCAAATGCTCTCCTATTTTTAGTCAATTTAGGAGGGGCGTTTTGGTAATTTAAGTGGAGGGTCTTTAGGGTTATTCAAGGGACGACTATATATTGATATTAGGTCAGTTTTAGAGCACTTTTACACGTCCCAAATCAGACCAAACGAAAATTCTCTCATCTCTCAAGAAACACACTCTTTTCAAAGAAGAACAAGAAAAGCTTAAGAAAGAAAATGAAGGTTTCGAAGTTTCCAATCTGATTTTCGTGGATTGTTCATCTATAAGGTATGGTTATTCATCCTTGAAATCTCTTTCTTCAAGGAGTCAATTCCAATGATTTTCAAAGATGATCAAAAACATGATTTGTCCAATTTCATGATCTAGCCATGAGTTCTTGCATAAAAGGTTTTAAATCAATGTTTTAGAATTGAATTGATGTGAATGAAATATTTTAAAGCTATAATTCTTGTGAACCCACGAAAACCATGCAAATTCCTATTTTGACTATGTTATGGGTTAAGTGATCATGTCTCTATACTTATGAATTAATGAGTAGTTTCTTATGGGCTTCCTAATTGTCACGACCCAAAATCGAGCCGCGAGTGGCACCCACACTTATCCTACTATGTGTCGGAACGTGACACTCCGATCCCCTAATTCTACGTGTCGGTTCGTGACACCCGATCCCTTAATACTATGTGTCGGAACGTGACACTCCGATCCCCTAATTCTACGTGTCGGTTCGTGACACCCGATCCCCTAATACTATGTGTCGGAACGTGACACTCCGATCCCCTAATTCTACGTGTCGGTTCGTGACACCCGATCCCCTAATACTATGTGTCGGAACGTGACACTCCGATCCCCTAATTCTATGTGTCGGAACGTGACACTCCGATCCCCTAATTCTATGTGTCGGTTCGTGACACCCGATCCACTAATACTTTATG
>JABWTJ010000554.1:454623-623473 GCA_016801875.1 Solanum sitiens | reverse complement strand
TAATACTATGTGTCGGAACGTGACACTCCGATCCCCTAATTCTACGTGTCGGTTCGTGACACCCGATCCACTAATACTATGTGTCGGAACGTGACACGCCGATCCCCTAATTCTATGTGTCGGAACGTGACACTCCGATCCCCTAATTCTATGTGTCGGTTCGTGACACCCGACCCACTAATACTATGTGTCGGAACGTGACACTCCGATCCCCTAATTCTAACAATTCATCAAGCCTTCTTTATACCAAGGCATCACCAATCTCATTGCTTTAGTTCATCAAGCCTTCTTTTATACCGAGGAATCATCAATAACAAGGTGAATTAGGGTTTCTTCAAGATTTGGGATTCAAAGCTTCATTAAGCTTATTTTATCACAAACACATAATCACATTCATGAAAGCATAAGATTAAGCATATAGAAGGGTTTACAATACTACCAATACATATCATTCACTATTAAGAGTTTACTACAAATAGTATCAACCATAACCTACCTCACCAAGGATCCTTGATCAAACAAGCAATCTCTCAAGCTTCTTGGTTCCTCTTGGTTGTCTCTCTCTATAGATCGTTCCTCTCTTCTCCTTGTTCTCTCTATTTTTTTCTTCTCCCAAACTCTCTCTCTTTTCCCCAATTTGGCATATAATTAGGTATGAAAGATGAGGAAACCACCCACTAAATAACTCAAGGTCCTCGCCCTTTACACCCCCAAGTGTTGAGTTTTTAAACATTGACCCACTAAAATTGTTAGAATTATAGCAAGAATAAGTCCAAAACGACCCCTTTAAAAACTTACCCAAATTTGACCCCAGACTGGGATTACGCAACTGTGACGTCCTTCTGCCTACGACGGTCCGTCCTGCACTTCCGTCACGACGGACAGAGAATTGCTCTCAGTACCCAATTCTCAAGAGTTGAAGTGTTTTGAAACGGAACCTCACAACGGTCCGTCATGTATGTGACGGTCCGTCCTGTAGGTCCGTCACAGAGTTCAGAGAGTCGATTTCAGCACTCAAATATAAGAATTCCAAGTGTTTGGAACGAGACACCCTCGACGGTCCGTCGTGCCCATGACGGTCCGTCGTTGGATATGTCGTCTCAGACAGTTTTCCAGAAATAAAATCTGCTGCTCAAAACGACTAAGCAGGTCGTTACACTAAACCATAGATACCTAAAAGAACCTAAACCCTAATGCTAACCCTTTCCTTAACCCTAACCCTAAACACTAAACCCAAAGGCCAAAATATTAAAACCCTAACATTAAACAGTAAACCACAGATATTCCAACTCAAATACTTAACCCCAAACCCTAAAACCTAAAAACAACCTAAACCCTAACCCTAACCCTAATATTAACCCTAACCCTAACCCTAGAATAAACCTTAAACACCAAGCCCAAAATACAAAAACACAAACATTAAACACTAAACCATTTATTAAACCTCAAATACTAAACCTAAATGAAAAAACATAAAGAAACCCAAAACCCTAACGCCAACCCTAACCCTAAACCATAAACCCAAAACCCTAAGCCCAAAATTTCAAAACCCAAACATTAAATGCAAAACCATAGATTTTAAATCTCAAATGCTAAACCCTGAACCATAAAACCTAAAAAAACCTACACCCTAACCCGAATCCTAACCCTAACCCGAATCCTAACCCTAACCCTAATCCTAAACCTTAAACCCTATGTCCAAAAAAAATGATAAGTCCAAAATGTGAAAACTCAAACATTACACAATAAACCATAGATTTTAAACCTCAAATCCTTAACCACAAACCCTAAAACCATAAAGAAAATTCAACCCTAAACCAACCCTAACCCAAACCTTAACCTTAATCCGAACCTTAATCCAAAACTATTAACCCGAAACCCCAAGCCCAAAATACCAAAACCCATACATTAAACATTAAACAATGGATGTTAAACTAAAAATCCTAAACCCCTAAACCTAAAACCTAACACAAAAACCTAACCCTAACCCTAACCCTAATTCATAAACCCCAAACCCAAAGCCAAAAATACCAAAACCCTAACATTAAACACTAAACCATAGATATTACAACTCAAATCCTTAACCCCAAACCCTAAAACCTACAAAATAACCTAAACCCTAACCCTAACCCTAATATTAACCCTAACCCTACCCTACTATAAACCCTAAACCTCAAGCCCAAAATACCAAAACCCAATCATTAAACACTAAACCATTGATATTAAACCTCAAAACCTTAACCCTAAACAAAAAAACTTAAAGAAACCAAAAATCCTAACCCTAACCCTAATCCTAAACCATAAACGTGAAACCCTAAGCCCAAAATACAAAAACTAAAACATTAAATGCTAAACCATAGATTTTAAATCTCAAATGCTAAACCCTGAACCATCAAACCTAAAAAAAACCTGCACCCTAACCCTAATTCTAACCCTAACCCCAACCCTAAACCCTAAACCCTTAGTTCAAAATAAAAACAATAAGTCCAAAATGCGAAAACCCAAACATTAAACACTAAACCTTAGATTTGGAACCACAAATCCTATAACCTAAACAAAAACTAAACCCTAACCCAAACGCAAACCCTAACCTTAACCTTAACCCTAAACCTAAACCTAAACCTAAACCATTAACCTGAACCCCAAGGCCAAAATACCAAAACCTAAACATTCAACACTAAACCATAGATTTTAAACTTAAAATCCTAAACCCCAAAACCTAAAAACTTTATATAAAAAAAACTGACCCTAACCCTATCCCTAACACGAAACCTAACCCTGTCCCTAACACGAACCCTAACCCTAACCCCATCCTTATCCCTAAACCCTAAACTCTAAATCCTAAACCCAAATCCCAAAATACCAAAACCCGAACATTAAACACTAAACCATAGATATTACAACTCAAATCCTTAACCCCAAACCCTAAAACCTAAAAAACAACCTAAACCCTAACTCTAACACTCACATTAACCCTAACCCTAACCCTACCATAAAATTTAAACCCCAAACCCAAAATATTAAAACCCAAACATGAAATACTAAATCATTGATATTAAACCTCAAATCCTAAACCCTAAACCCAAAAACCTAAAAAAATCCAAAACCCAAACCTCTAATGCTAACCCTATCCTTAACCCTAACCCTAATCCCTAAACCCCATACCCAAAGCCCAAAATACCAAAACCCTAACATTAAACACTAAACCATAGATATTACAACTCAAATCCTTAACCCCAAACCCTAAAACCTAAAAACAACCTAAACCCTAACCCTAACCTTAATATTAACCCTAACCCTAACCCTAGCATAAACCTTAAACACCAAGCCCAAAATACCAAAACCCAAACATTAAACACTAAACCTTAGGTTTTTAACCACAAATCCTAAACCACAAACCCTATAACCTAAACAAAAATTAAACCCTAACCCAAACCCAAACCCTAACTTTAACCTTAACGCTAAACCTAAACCTAAACCATTAACCTAAAACCCAAAGTTAAATACCAAAACCTAAACATTCAACACTAAACCATAGATTTTAAAATTAAAATCCTAAACCCAAAAACCTAAAAACTTAATTAAAACTAAACCCTGACCCTAACCCTATCCCTAACACGAAACCTAACCCTATCCCTAACACGAACACTAACCCGAACCCCATCCTTATCCCTATACCGTAAACTCTAAATCCTAAACCCAAAGACCAAAATACCAAAAACCGAACATTAAACACTAAAACATAGATATTACAACTCAAATCCTTAACCCCAAACCCTAAAACCTAAAAAACAAACTAAACCCTAACCCTAACCCTAACCCTAACCCAAACCCTAACCCTACCATAAAATTTAAACCCCAAGCCCAAAATAATAAAACCCAAACATGAAATACTAAACCATTGATAGTAAACCTCAAATCCAAAACCCTAAAGCCGAAACCAAAAAAAATCCAAAACCCAAACCCCAACCCTAGCCCTAACCCTAACATTAACCCTAACCCTAACCCTAAACGATTAATTCGAAACACTAATCCCAGAATACCAAAACTCAAAAATTAAATACTAAACCATAGATTTTAAACCTCAAATGCTAAACCCTGAACTATAAATCCTAAAAAACCCTACATCCTAACCCTAATCCTAATCCTAACCCTAATCCTAAACCCTAACCCCTAAACCCTAAGTCCAAAAAAAAGGCTAAGTCCAATGCAAAAACCCAAACATTAAACACTAAAACATAGATTTATTTACCGGAAACCCAAAGCTCAAATTACCAAAACCCAAACATTAAACACTAAACCATAAGTTTTTAAACCAAAAATCCTAAACCTCAAAACCTAAAACCTAAAAGAACCTAAACCCTAATGCTAACCCTTTCCTTAACCCTAACCTTAAACACTAAACTGAAAGCCCAAAATACCAAAACCCTAACATTAAACACTAAACAATAGATATTACAACTCAACTCCCTAACCCCAAACCGTAAAACCTAAAAAACTACCTAAACCCTAACCCTAACTCTAACATTAACACTTACCGTAACCCTACCATAAACCCTAAACCCCAAGAACAAAATACCAAAACCCAAACATTAAACACTAAACCATTGATATTAAACCTCAAATCCTAAACCCTAAACCAAAAAAAAAACATAAAAATAAAACAAAACCCCAACCCTAACCCTAACCCTAAACCATAAACCCGAAACCTAAGCACAAAATACGAAAAGCCAAACATTATACATTAAACCATAAATTTTAAACCTCAAATTCTAAACCACAAACCCTAAAATCTAAAAAAAACTAAATCGTAACCCTAACCCTAACCTTAACCCTAACCCTAACCATAAACCATTAACCTGAAACCCAAATCCCAAAATACCAAAACCCAAACATTAAACACTAAAACATATATGTTAATCCAAAATACCTAAACCCCAAAACCTAAAACCTAAAAAACCTTAAACCCTAACCCTAACCCTATCCCTAACACGAACTCTAACCCTAACCCTAACCCTAACCCTAAACCCTAAACCCAAAGCCCAAAATACCAAAACCCTAACATTAAACACTAAATCACAGATATTCCAACTCAAATCGTTAACCCCAAACACTAAAACCTAAAAACAACCTAAACCCTAACCCTAATCCTAATATTAACCCTAACCCTAACCCTAGCATAAACCTTAAACACCAAGCCCAAAATACCAAAACCAAAACATTAAACACTAAACCATTGATATTAAACCTCAAATCCTAAACCCTAAACGAAAAAACTTAAAGAAACCCAAAACCCTAAAGCCAACCCTAACCCTAAACCATAAACCCAAAACCCTAAGCCCAAAATTTCAAAACCCAAACATTAAATGCAAAACCATAGATTTTAAATCTCAAATGCTAAAACCCAAACCCTAAAACCTAAGAAATAACCTTAACCCTAACCCTAATATTAACCCGAACCCTACCCTACTATAAACCCTAAACCTCAAGCCCAAAACACCAAAACCCAATCATTAAACACTAAACCATTGATATTAAACATCAAATCCTAAACCCTAAACAAAAAAACTTAAAGAAACCAAAAATCCTAACCCTAACCCTAATCCTAAACCATAAACGTGAAACCCTAAGCCCAAAATACAAAAACTAAAACATTAAATACTAAACCATAGATTTTAAATCTCAAATGATAAACCCTGAACTATCAAACCTAAAACAAACCTACACCCTAACCCTAATTCTAACCCTAACCCCAACCCTAAACCCTAAACCCTTAGTTCAAAGTAAAAACAATAAGTCCAAAATGCGAAAACCCAAACATTAAACACTAAACCTACATTTTAAACCACAAATCCTAAACCACTAACCCTATAACCTAAACAAAAATTAAACCCTAACCCAAACCCAAACCCTAACCTTAACCTTAACCCTAAACCATTAACCTGAAACCCAAGGCCAAAATACCAAAACCTAAACATTCAACACTAAACCATAGATTTTAAACTTAAAATCCTAAACCCCAAAAGCTAAAAACTTAATTAAAATTAAACCTTGACCCTAACCCTATCCCTAACACGAAACCTAACCCTATCCCTAACCCTAACCCTAACCCTAACCCTAACCCCATCCTTATCCATATACCCTAAACTCTAAATCCTAAACCCAAAGCCCAAAATACCAAAACCCGAACATTAAACACTAAAACATAGATATTACAACACAAATCCTTAACCCCAAACCCTAAAACCCCAAAAAAAACTAAACCCTAACCCTATCCCTAACATTAACCCTAACCCTAACCCTACCATAAAATTTTAACCCCAAGCCCAAAATAATAAAACCCAAACATGAAATACTAAACCATTGATATTAAACCATAAATCCTAAACTCTAAACCTGAAAACCTAAAAAATCAAAAACACAAACCCTAACCCTAACCCTAACCCTAACATTAACCCTAACCCTAACCCTAAATGATTAATTCGAAACCCTAAGCCCAGAATACCAAAACTCAAAAATTAAATACTAAACCATAGACTTTAAACCTCAAATGCTAAACCTTGAACCATAAAACCTAATAAAACCTATACCCTTACCCTAATACTAATCCTAACCCTAATCCTAAACCGTAACCCCTAAACCCTAAGTCTAAAAAAAAAGGCTAAGTCCAATGCAAAAACCCAAACATTAAACACTAAAACATATATTTATTTACCCGAAACCCAAGGCTCAAATTACCAAAACCCAACATTAAACACTAAATCATAGATTTTAAACCAAAAATCCTAAACATCAAAACCTAAAACCTAAAAGAACCTAAACCCTAATGCTAACCCTTTCCTTAACCCAAACCTTAAACACTAAACCGAAAGCCCAAAATACCAAAACCCTAACATTAAACACTAAACAATAGATATTACAACTCAAATCCCTAACTCCAAACCGTAAAACCTAAAAAACTACCTAAACCCTAACCCTAACTCTAACATTAACCCTTACCGTAACCCTACCATAAACCCTAAACCCCAAGAACAAAATACCAAAACCCAAACATTAAACACTAAACCATTGGTATTAAACCTCAAATCCTAAACCCTATACCAAAAAAAAACATAAAAATAAAACAAAACCCCAACCCTAACCCTAACCCTAACCATAAACCATAAACCCGAAACCCTAACCGCAAAATACAAAAACCCAAACATTATACATTAAACCATAAATTTTAAACCTCAAATTCTAAACCACAAACCCTAAAATCTAAAAAAAAAACTAAATTGTAACCCTAACCCTAACCTTAACCCTAACTCTAACCATAAACCATTAACCTGAAACCCAAAGCCCAAAATACCAAAACCCAAACATTAAACACTAAAACATATATGTTAATCCAAAAAATCTAAACCCCAAAACCTAAAACCTAAAAAACCTTAAACCCTAACCCTAACCCTATCCCTAACACGAACTCCAACCCTAACCCTAACCCTAACCCTAAACCCTAAACCCAAAGCCCAAAATACCAAAACCCTAACATTAAACGCTAAATCACAGATATTCCAACTCAAATCTTTAACCCCAAACCCTAAAACCTAAAAACAACCTAAACCCTAACCCTAACTCTAATATTAACCCTAACCCTAACCCTAGCATACACCTTAAACACCAAGCCCAAAATACCAAAACCCAAACATTAAACACTAAACCATTGATATTAAACCTCAAATCCTAAACCCTAAACTTAAAAACATAAAGAAACCCAAAACCCTAACTCCAACCCTAACCCTAAACCATAAACCCAAAACCCTAAGCCCAAAATTTCAAAACCCAAATATTAAATGCATAACCATAGATTTTAAATCTCAAATGCTAAACCCTAAACCATAAAACCTAAAAATACCTACACCCTAACCCGAATCCTAACCCTAACCCTAATCCAAAACCTTAAACCCTATGTCCAAAAAAAATGATAAGTCCAAAATGTGAAAACTCAAACATTAAACAATAAACCATAGATTTTAAATCTCAAATCCTTAACCACAAACCTAAAACCTAAAAGAAAATTCAACCCTAAACCAACCCTAACCCTAACCTTAACCTTAATCCAAACCCTAATCCAAAACTATTAACCCGAAACCCCAAACCCAAAATACCAAAACCCAAACATTAAACATTAAACCATGGATGTTAAACAAAAAATCCTAAACCCCTAAACCTAAAACCTGAAACAAAAACATAACCATAACCCTAACCCTATCCTTAACCCTAACCCTAATTCTTAAACCCCAAACCCAAAGCCCAAAATACCAAAAACCTAACATTAAACACTAAACAATAGATATTACAACTCAAATTCTTAACCCTAAACCCTAAAACTTAAAAAATAACCTAAACCCTAACCCTAACCCTAATATTAACCCTAACCCAACCCTACTATAAACCCTAAACATCAAGCCCAAAATACCAAAACCCAATCATTAAACACTAAACCATTGATATTAAACCTTAAATCATAAACCCAAAACAAAAAAACCTAAATAAATCAAAAATCCTAACCCTAATCCTAATCCTAAACCATAAACGTGAAACCCTAAGCCCAAAATACAAAAACTAAAACATTAAATGCTATACCATAGATTTTAAATCTCAAATGATAAACCCTGAACCATCAAACCTAAAAAAAACCTACACCCTAACCCTAATTCTAACCCTAACCCCAACCCTAAACCCTAAACCCTTAGTTCAAAATAAAAACAATAAGTCCAAAATGCGTAAACCCAAACATTAAACACTAAACCTTAGATTTTAAACCACAAATCCTAAACCACAAAACCTATTACCTAAACAAAAATTAAACCCTAACCCAAACCCAAACCCTAACCTTAACCTTAACCCTAAACCTAAACCTAAACCATTAACCTGAAACCCAAGGCCAAAATACCAAAATCTAAACATTCAACACTAAACCATAAATTTTAAACTTAAAATCCTAAACCTTAAAACCTAAAAACTTAATTAAAACTAAACGTTGACCCTAACCCTATCCCTAACACGAAACCTAACCCTATCCCTAACACGAACCCTAACCCTAACCCCATCCTTATCCCTATACCCTAAACTCTAAATCCTAAACCAAAGCCCACAATACCAAAACCCAAACATTAAACACTAAACCATAGATATTATAACTCAAATCCTTAACCCAAACCCTATACCTAAAAAACAAACTAAACCCTAACCCTAACCCTAACATTAACCCTAACCCTAACCCTACCATAATATTTAAACCCCAAGCCCAAAACAATAAAACCCAAACATGAAATACTAAACCATTGATATTAAACCTCAAATCCTAAACCCTTAACCCGGAAACCTAAAAAAATCCAAAACCCAAACCAAACCCTAACCCTAACCCTAACATTAACCCTAACCCTAAACGATTAATTGGAAACCCTAAGCCCAAAATACCAAAACTCAAAAATTAAATACTAAACCGTAGATTTTAAACCTCAAATACTAAACCCTGAACCATAAAACCTAAAAAAACCTACACCCTAACCCTAATCCTATTCCTAAACCCTAAACCCTAAACCCTAAACCCTAAGTCCAAAAAAAAGGCTAAGTCCAATGCAAAAACCAAAACATTAAACACTAAAACATAGATTTATTTACCCGAAACCCAAAGCTTAAATTACCAAAACCCAAATATTAGACACTAAACCATAGATTTTAAAACAAAAATCCTAAACCTCAAAACCTAAAAGAACCTAAACCCTAATGCTAACCCTTTCCTTAACCCTAACCCTAAACACTAAACCCAAAGCCCAAAATACCAAAACCCTAACATTAAACATTAAACAATAGATATTCAACTCAAATCCCTAACCCCAAAACATAAAACCTAAAACACAATCTAAACCCTAACCCTAACTCTAACATTAACACTTATCGTAACCCTACCATAAACCCTAAACCCCAAGACAAAAATACCAAAACCCAAACATTAAACACTAAACCATTGATATTAAACCTCAAATCCTAAACCCTAAACTTAAAAACATAAAGAAACCCAAAACCCTAACTCCAACCCTAACCCTAAACCATAAACCCAAAACCCTAAGCCCAAAATTTCAAAAACCAAACATTAAATGCATAACCATAGATTTTAAATCTCAAATGCTAAACCCTGAACCATAAAACCTAAAAATACCTACACCCTAACCCGAATCCTAACCCTAACCCTAATCCAAAACCTTAAACCCTATGTCCAAAAAAAATGATAAGTCCAAAATGTGAAAACTCAAACATTAAACAATAAACCATAGATTTTAAATCTCAAATCCTTAACCACAAACCTAAAACCTAAAAGAAAATTCAACCCTAAACCAACCCTAACCCTAACCTTAACCTTAATCCAAACCCTAATCCAAAACTATTAACCCGAAACCCCAAACCCAAAATACCAAAACCCAAACATTAAACATTAAACCATGGATGTTAAACAAAAAATCCTAAACCCCTAAACCTAAAACCTGAAACAAAAACATAACCATAACCCTAACCCTATCCTTAACCCTAACCCTAATTCTTAAACCCCAAACCCAAAGCCCAAAATACCAAAAACCTAACATTAAACACTAAACAATAGATATTACAACTCAAATTCTTAACCCTAAACCCTAAAACTTAAAAAATAACCTAAACCCTAACCCTAACCCTAATATTAACCCTAACCCAACCCTACTATAAACCCTAAACATCAAGCCCAAAATACCAAAACCCAATCATTAAACACTAAACCATTGATATTAAACCTTAAATCATAAACCCAAAACAAAAAAACCTAAATAAATCAAAAATCCTAACCCTAATCCTAATCCTAAACCATAAACGTGAAACCCTAAGCCCAAAATACAAAAACTAAAACATTAAATGCTATACCATAGATTTTAAATCTCAAATGATAAACCCTGAACCATCAAACCTAAAAAAAACCTACACCCTAACCCTAATTCTAACCCTAACCCCAACCCTAAACCCTAAACCCTTAGTTCAAAATAAAAACAATAAGTCCAAAATGCGTAAACCCAAACATTAAACACTAAACCTTAGATTTTAAACCACAAATCCTAAACCACAAAACCTATTACCTAAAAAAAAATTAAACCCTAACCCAAACCCAAACCCTAACCTTAACCTTAACCCTAAACCTAAACCTAAACCATTAACCTGAAACCCAAGGCCAAAATACCAAAATCTAAACATTCAACACTAAACCATAAATTTTAAACTTAAAATCCTAAACCTTAAAACCTAAAAACTTAATTAAAACTAAACGTTGACCCTAACCCTATCCCTAACACGAAACCTAACCCTATCCCTAACACGAACCCTAACCCTAACCCCATCCTTATCCCTATACCCTAAACTCTAAATCCTAAACCAAAGCCCACAATACCAAAACCCAAACATTAAACACTAAACCATAGATATTATAACTCAAATCCTTAACCCAAACCCTATACCTAAAAAACAAACTAAACCCTAACCCTAACCCTAACATTAACCCTAACCCTAACCCTACCATAATATTTAAACCCCAAGCCCAAAACAATAAAACCCAAACATGAAATACTAAACCATTGATATTAAACCTCAAATCCTAAACCCTTAACCCGGAAACCTAAAAAAATCCAAAACCCAAACCAAACCCTAACCCTAACCCTAACATTAACCCTAACCCTAAACGATTAATTGGAAACCCTAAGCCCAAAATACCAAAACTCAAAAATTAAATACTAAACCGTAGATTTTAAACCTCAAATACTAAACCCTGAACCATAAAACCTAAAAAAACCTACACCCTAACCCTAATCCTATTCCTAAACCCTAAACCCTAAACCCTAAACCCTAAGTCCAAAAAAAAGGCTAAGTCCAATGCAAAAACCAAAACATTAAACACTAAAACATAGATTTATTTACCCGAAACCCAAAGCTTAAATTACCAAAACCCAAATATTAGACACTAAACCATAGAATTTAAAACAAAAATCCTAAACCTCAAAACCTAAAAGAACCTAAACCCTAATGCTAACCCTTTCCTTAACCCTAACCCTAAACACTAAACCCAAAGCCCAAAATACCAAAACCCTAACATTAAACATTAAACAATAGATATTCAACTCAAATCCCTAAACCCAAAACGTAAAACCTAAAAAACAACCTAAACCCTAACCCTAACTCTAACATTAACACTTATCGTAACCCTACCATAAACCCTAAACCCCAAGACAAAAATACCAAAACACAAACATTAAACACTAAACCATTGATATTAAACCTCAAATCCTAAACCCTAAACCAAAATAAACATAAAAATAAAACAAAACCCTAACCCTAAACCATAAACCCGAACCCTAAACCTAAAATACCAAAACCTAAACATTATACATTAAACCATAATTTTTAAACCTCAAATTCTAAACCCCAAACCCTAAAACCTAAACAAACCTAAACCCTAACCCTTACCCTAACCTTAACCCTAACACTATCCATAAACCATTAACCTCAAACCCAAAGCCCAAAATACGAAAACGCAAATATTAAAAACTAAACCATATATGTTAATCCAAAAAAACTAAACCCCAAAACCTAAAACCTAAAAAACCTTAAACCCTAACCCTAACCCAATCTCTGACACGAACTCAAATTCTAACCCTAACCCTAAACCCTAAACCCTAAACCGAAAGCCTAAAATACCAAAACCCTAACATTAAACACTAAACCACAGATATTCCAACTCAAATCCTTAACCCCAAACACTAAAACCTAAAAACAACCTAAACCCTAACCCTAACCCTAATATTAACCCTAACCCTAACCCTAGCATAAACCTTAAACACCAAGCCCAAAATAACAAAACCCAAACATTAAACACTAAACCATTGATATTAAACGTCAAATCCTAAACCCTAAACGAAAAAACATAAAGAAACCCAAAACCCTAACTCCAACCCTAACCGTAAACCATAAACCCAAAACCCTAAGCCCAAAATTTCAAAACCCAAACATTAAATGCAAAACCATAGATTTTAAATCTCAAATGCTAATCCCTGAACCATAAAACATAAAAAAACCAACACCCTAACCTGAATCCTAACCCTAACCCTAATCCTAAACCTTAAACCCTATGTCCAAAAAAAATGATAAGTCCAAAATGTGAAAACTCAAACATTAAACAATAAACCATAGATTTTAAATCTCAAATCCTTAACCACAAACCTAAAACCTAAAAGAAAATTCAACCCTAAACCAACCCTAACCCTAACCTTAACCTTAATCCAAACCCTAATCCAAAACTATTAACCCGAAACCCCAAGCCCAAATTACCAAAACCCAAACATTAAACATTAAACCATGGATGTTAAACAAAAAATGCTAAACCCCTAAACCTAAAACCTGAAACAAAAACATGACCCTAACCCTAACCCTATCCTTAACCCTAACCCTAATCCATAAACCCCAAACCCAAAGCCCAAAATACCAAAAACCTAACATTAAACACTAAACAATAGATATTACAACTCAAATCCTTAACCCCAAACCCTAAAACTTAAAAAATAACCTAAACCCTAACCCTAACCCTAATATTAACCCTAACCCAACCCTACTATAAACCCTAAATATCAAGCCCAAAATACCAAAACCCAATCATTAAACACTAAACCATTGATATTAAACCTTAAATCATAAACCCAAAACAAAAAAACTTAAATAAATCAAAAATCCTAACCCTAACCCTAATCCTAAACCATAAACGTGAAACCCTAAGCCCAAAATACAAAAACTAAAACATTAAATGCTAAACCATAGATTTTAAATCTCAAATGCTAAACCCTGAACCATCAAACCTAAAAAGAACCTACACCCTAACCCCAACCCTAAACCCTAAACCCTTAGTTCAAAATAAAAACAATAAGTCCAAAATGCGAAAACCCAAACATTAAACACTAAAGCTTAGATTTTAAACCACAAATCCTAAACCCAAAAACCTATTACCTAAATATTAATTAAACCCTAACCCAAACCCAAAACCTAACCTTAACCTTAACCCTAAACCTAAACCTAAACCATTAACCTGAAACCCAAGGCTAAAATACCAAAACCTAAACATTCAACACTAAACCATAAATTTTAAACTTAAAATCCTAAACCTTAAAACCTAAAAACTTAATTAAAACTAAACCTTGACCCTAACCCTATCCCTAACACGAAACCTAACCCTATCCCTAACCCTAACCCTAACCCTAACCCCATCCTTATCCCTATACCCTAAACTCTAAATCCTAAACCCAAAGCCCAAAATACCAAAACCCGAACATTAAATACTAAACCATTGATATTACAACTCAAATCCTTAACCCCAAACCCTAAAACCTAAAAAACAAACTAAACCCTAACCCTAACCCTAACATTAACCCTAACCCTAACCCTACCATAAAATTTAAACCCCAAGCCCAAAATAATAAAACCCAAACATGAAATACTAAACCATTGATATTAAAACTCAAATCCTAAACCCTAAACCCGAAAACCGAAAAAAATCCAAAACCCAAAACCCGAAAACCTAAAAAAATCCAAAACCCAAACCCTAACCCTAACCCTAACCCTAACATTATCCCTAACCCTAACCCTAAATGATTAATTCGAAACCCTAAGCCCAGAATACCAAAACTCAAAAATTAATTACTAAACAATAGATTTTAAACCTCAAATGCTAAACCCTGAACCATAAAACCTAAAAAAAACCTACACCCTAACCCTAATCCTAATCCTAACCCTAATACTAAACCCTAAACCCTAAACCCTAAGTCCAAAAAAAAGGCTAAGTCCAATGCAAAAACCCAAACATTAAACACTAAAACATAGATTTATTTACCCGAAACCCAAAGCTCAAATTATCAAAACCCAAATATTAAACACTAAACCATAGATTTTAAACCAAAAATTCTAAACCTCAAAACCTAAAACCTAAAATTACCTAAACCCTAATGCTAAACCTTTTCTTAACCCTAACCCTAAGCACTAAACCCAAAGCCCAAAATACCAAAACCCTGACATTAAACATTAAACAATAGATATCACAACTCAAATCCCTAACCCCAAATCGTAAAACCTAAAAAACAACCTAAACCCTAACCCTAACTCTAACATTAACACTTACCGTAACCCTACCATAAACCCTAAACCCCAACACCAAAATACCAAAACACAAACATGAAACACTAAACCATTGATATTAAACCTCAAATCCTAAACCCTAAACCAAAAAAAAAAAAAAAAAACCTAACCCTAACCCTAACCCTAAACCATAAACCCGAACCCTAAGCCTAAAATACCAAAACCCAAACATTATACATTAAACCATAAATTTTAAACCTCAAATTCTAAACCACAAACCCTAAAACCCAAAAAAACCTAAACCCTAACCCTTACCCTAACCTTAACCCTAACGCTAACCATAAACCATTAACCTGAAACCCAAAGCCCAAAATACCAAAACACAAACATTAAACACTAAACCATATATGTTAATCCAAAAAACCTAAACCCCAAAACCTAAAACCTAAAAAACCTTAAACCCTAACCCTAACCCTATCTCTAACACGAACTCTAATTCTAACCCTAACCCTAAACCCTAAACCCTAAACCCAAAGCCCAAAATACCAAAACCCTAACATTAAACACTAAACCACAGATATTCCAACTCAAATCCTTAACCCCAAACACTAAAACCTAAAAACAACCTAAACCCTAACCCTAACCCTAATATTAACCCTAACCCCAACCATAGAATAAACCTTAAACACCAAGCCCAAAATACCAAAACCCAAACATTAAACAGTAAACCATTGATATTAAACCTCAAATCCTAAACCCTAAACAAAAAAACATAAAGAAGCCCAAAACCCTAACGCCAACCCTAACCCTAAACCATAAATCCAAAACCCTAAGCCCAAACATTAAATGCAAAACCATAGATTTTAAATCCCAAATGCTAAACCCTGAACCATAAAGCTTAAAAAAAACTACACCCTAACACGAATCCTAACCCTAACCCTAATCCTAAACCTTAAACCCTATGTCCAAAAAAAATGATAAGTCCAAAATGTGAAAACTCAAACATTAAATAATAAACCATAGATTTTAAACCTCAAATCCTTAACCACAAACCCTAAAACCTACAAGAAAATGCAACCCTAAACCAACCCTAACCCTAACCTTAACCTTAATCCGAACCCTAATCCAAAACTATTAACCCGAAACCCCAAGCCCAAAATACCAAAACCCAAACATTAAACATTAAACCATGGATGTTAAACCAAAAATCTTAAACCCCTAAAACAAAAACCTAACCCTAACCCTAACCCTTTCCTTAACCCTAACCCTAATCCCTAAAACTTCAAACCCAAAGTCCAAAATACAAAAACCCTAATATTAAACACTAAACCATAGATATTACAACTCAAATCCTTAACCCCAAACCCTAAAACCTAAAAAATAACCTAAACCCTAACCCTAACCCTAATATTAACCCTAACCCTACCCTACTATAAACCCTAAACCTCAAGCCCAAAATACCAAAACCCAATCATTAAACACTAAACCATTGATATTAAACCTCAAATCCTAAACCCTAAACAAAAAAACTTAAAGAAACCAAAAATACCCTAACCCTAATCCTAAACCATAAACGTGAAACCGTAAGCCCAAAATACAAAAACTAAAACATTAAATGCTAAACCATAGATTTTAAATCTCAAATGCTTCTGAACCATCAAACCTAAAAAGAAACTACACCCTAACCCTAACCCCAACCCTAAACCCTAAACCCGTAGTTCAAAATAAAAACAATAAGTCCAAAATGGTAAAACCCAAACAGTAAACACTAAACCTTAGATTTTAAAGCACAAATCCTAAACCACTATAACCTAAACAAAAATTAAACCCTAACCCAAACCCAAACCCTAACCTTAACCTTAACCCTAAACCAAAACCTAAACCATTAATCTGAAACCTAAGGCCAAAATACCAAAACCTAAACATTCAACACTAAACCATAGATTTTAAACTTAAAATCCTAAACCCCAAAACCTAAAAACATAATTAAAACTAAACCCTGACCCTAACCCTATCTCTAACACGAAACCTAACCCTATCCCTAACACGAACCCTAACCCTAACCCCATCCTTATCCCTATACCCTAAATGCTAAATCCTAACCCCAAAGCCCAAAATACCAAAACCCGAACATTAAACACTAAACCATAGATATTACAACACAAATCCTTAACCCCAAAACCTAAAACCTAAAAAACAAACTAAACCCTAACCCTAACCCTAACATTAACCCTAACCCTAACCCTACCATAAAATTTAAACCCAAAGCCCAAAATCATAAAACCCAAACATGAAATACTAAACCATTGATATTAAACCTCAAATCCTAAACCCTAAACCCGAAAACCTAAAAAAATCCAAAACCCAAAACCTAACCCTAACCCTAACCCTAACCCTAACATTAACCCTAACCTAACCCTAAATGATTAATTTGAAACCCTAAGCCAAGAATACCGAACCATAACCTAAAAAAACCTACACCCTAACCCTATTCCTAATCCTAACCCTAATCCTAAACCCTAAACCCTAGACCCTAAGTCCCAAAAAAAAGGCTAAGTCCAATGCAAAAACCCAAACATTAAACACTAAACCATAGATTTATTTACCCGAAACCCAAAGCTCAAATTACCAAAACCCAAACATTAAACACTACCATAGATTATAAACCAAAAATCCTAAACCTCAGAACCTAAAACCTAAAAGAACCTAAACCCTAATGCTAACCCTTTCCTTAACCCTAACCTTAAACACTAAACCCAAAGCCCAAAATACCAAAACCCTAACATTAAACACTAAACAATAGATATTACAACTCAAATCCCTAACACTAAACCGTAAAACCTAAAAAACAACCTAAACCCTAACCCTAACTCTAACATTAACACTTACCGTAACCCTACCATAAACCCTAAACCCCAAGAACAAAATACCAAAACCCAAACATTAAACACTAAACCATTGATATTAAACCTCAAATCCTAAACCCTAAACCAAAAAAAACATAAAATAAAACAAAACCATAACTTAACCCTAACCCTAAACCATAAACCCGAAACCCTAAGCCCAAAATACCAAAACCCAAACATTATACATTAAACCATAAATTATAAACCTCAAATTCTAAACCACAAACCCTAAAAGCTAAAAAAACTAAACCCTAACCCTAACCCTAACCATAAACCATTAACCTGAAACCCAAAGCCCAAAATACCAAAACCCAAACATTAAACACTAAAACATATATGTTAATCCAAAAAACCTAAACCCCAAAACCTAAAACCTAAAAAAACCATAAACCCTAACCCTAACCCTATCCCTAACACGAACTGTAACCCTAACCCTAACCCTAACCCTAAACCCTAAACCCAAAGCCTAAAATACCAAAACCCTAACATTAAACACTAAACCACAGATATTCCAACTCAAATCCTTAACCCCAAACACTAAAACCTAAAAACAACCTAAACCCTAACCCTAACCCTAATATTAACCCTAACCCTGACCCTAGAATAAACCTTAAACACCAAGCCCAAAATACCAAAACCCAAACATTAAGCACTAAACCATTGATATTAAACCTCAAATCCTAAACCCTAAATGAAAAAACATAAAGAAACCCAAAACCCTAATGCCAACCCTAACCATAAACCATAAACCCAAAACCCTAAGCCCAAAATTTCAAAACCCAAACATTAAATGCAAAACCATAGATTTTAAATCTCAAATGCTAAACCCTGAACCATAAAACCTGAAAAAACCTACACCCTAACCCGAATCCTAACCCTAACCCTAATCCTAAACCTTAAACCCTGTGTCCAAAAAAAAATGATAAGTCCAAAATGTGAAAACTCAAACATTAAACAATAAACGATAGATTTTAAACCTCAAATCCTTAACCACAAACCCTAAATCCAAAAAGAAAATTCAACCCTAACCCTAACTTTAACCTTAATCCGAACCCTAATCGAAAACTGTTAACCCGAAACCCCAAGCCCAAACTACCAAAACCCAAACATTATACATTAAACCATGGATGTTAAACCAACAATCCTAAACCCCTAAACCTAAAACCTAAAACAAAAACCTAACCCTAACCCTAACCCTATCCTTAACCCAAACCCTAATCCCTAAACGCCAAACCCAAAGCCCAAAATACCAAAACCCTAACATTAAACACTAAACCATAGATATTACAACTCAAATCCTTAACCCCAAACCCTAAACCCTAAACCCTTAGTTCAAAATAAAAACAATAAGTCCAAAATGCGAAAACCCAAACATTAAACACTTTCCTTAGATTTTAAACCACAAATCCTAAACCACTAACCCTATAACCTAAACAAAAATTAAACCCTAACCCAAACCCAAACCATAACCTTAACCTTAACCCTAAACCAAAACCTAAACCATTAATCTGAATCCCAAGGCCAAAATACAAAAACCTAAACATTCAACACTAAACCATAGATTTTAAACTTAAAATCCTAAACCCCAAAACCTAAAAACATAATTAAAACTAAACCCTGACCCTAACCCAATCTCTAACACGAAACCTAACCCTATCCCTAACACGAACCCTAACCCTAACCCCATCCTTATCCCTATACCCTAAATGCTAAATCCTAAACCCAAAGCCCAGAATACCAAAACCTGAACATTAAACACTAAACCATAGATATTACAACATAAATCCTTAACCCCAAAACCTAAAACCTAAAAAATAAACTAAACCCTAACCCTAACCCTAACATTAACCCTAACCCTAACCCTACCATAAAATTTAAACCCAAAGCGCAAAATAATAAAACCCAAACATGAAATACTAAACCATTGATATTAAACATCAAATCCTAAACCCTAAACCCGAAAACCTAAAAAAATCCAAAACCCAAACCCTAACCCTAACATTAACCCAAACCTAACCCTAAACGATTAATTTGAAACCCTAAGCCAAGAATACCGAAACTCAAAAATTAAACACTAAACTGTAGATTTAAACCTCAAATGCTAAACCCTGAACCATAAAACCTAAAAAAACCTACACCCTAACCCTATTCCTAATCCTAACCCTAATCCTAAACCATAAACCCTAAACCCTAAGTCCAAAAAAAAAGGCTAACTCCAATGCAAAACCTCAAACATTAAACACTAAACCATAGATTTATTTACCCGAAACCCAAAGCTCAAATTACCAAAACCCAAACATTAAACAATACCATAGATTTTAAACCAAAAATCCTAAACCTCAATACCTAAAACCTAAAAGAACCTAAACCCTAATGCTAACCCTTTCCTTAACCCTAAGCTTAAACACTAAACCCAAAGCCCAAAATAACAAAACCCTAACATTAAACACTAAACAATAGATATTACAACTCAAATCCCTAACCCCAAACCGTAAAACCTAAAAACAACCTAAACCCTAAAAAACAACCTAAACCCTAACCCTAACTCTAAAATTAACACTTACCGTAACCCTACCATAAACCCTAATCCCCAAGAACAAAATACCAAAACCCAAATATTAAACACTAAACTATTGATATTAAACCTCAAATCCTAAACCCTAAACCAAAAAAAAATAGAAAAATAAAACAAAACCCCAACCTAACCCTAACCCTAAACCATAAACCCGAAACTCTAAGCCCAAAATACCAAAACCCAAACATTATACATTAAACCATATATTTTAAACATCAAATTCTAAACCACAAACCCTAAAAGCTAAAAAAAACTAAAACCTAACCCTAACCCTAACCCTAACCCTAACCTTAACCCTAACCCTAACCATAAACCATTAACCTGAAACCCAAAGCCCAAAATACCAAAACCCAAACATTAAACACTAAAACATATATGTTAATCCAAAAAACCTAAACCCCAAAACCTAAAACCTAAAAAACCTTAAACCCTAACCCTAACCCTAACCCTAACCCTAACCTTAAACCCTAAACCCAAAGCCCAAAATACCAAAACCCTAACATTAAACACTAAACCACAGATATTCCAACTCAAATCCTTAACCCCAAACCCTAAAACCTAAAAACAACCTAAACCCTAACCCTAACCCTAATATTAACCCTAACCCTAACCCTAGCATAAACCTTAAACACCAAGCCCAAAATACCAAAACCCAAACATTAAACACTAAACCATTGATATTAAACCTCAAATCCTAAACCCTAAGTGAAAAAACTTAAAGAAACCCAAAAACCCTAATGCCAACCCTAACCTAAACCCAAAACCCTAAGCCCAAAATTTCAAAACCCAAAGATTAAATGCAAAACCATAGATTTTAAATCTCAAATGCTAAACCCTGAACCATAAAACCTAAAAAAACCTACACCCTAACCCGAATCCTAATCCTAACCCTAATCCTAAACCTTAAACCCTATGTCCAAAAAAAATGATAAGTCCAAAATGTGAAAACTCAAACATTAAACAATAAACCATAGATTTTAAACCTCAAATCCTTAACCACAAACCCTAAAACCAAAAAGAAAATTCAACCCTAACCCAACCCTAACCCTAACTTTAACCTTAATCCGAACCCTAATCCAAAACTATTAACCCGAAACCCCAAGCCCAAACTACCAAAACCCAAACATTAAACATTAAACCATGGATGTTAAACCAAAAATCCTAAACCCCTAAACCTAAAACCTAAAACAAAAACCTAACCCTAACCCTAACCCTATCCTTAACCCTAACCCTAATCCCTAAACCCCAAAACCAAAGCCCAAAATACCAAAACCCTCACATTAAACACTAAACCGTAGATATTACAACTCAAATCCTTAACCCCAAACCCTAAAACCTAAAAAATAGCCTAAACCCTAACCCTAACCCTAATATTAACCCTAACTCTACCCTACTATAAACCCTAAACCTCAAGCCCAAAATACCATAACCCAATCATTAAACACTAAACCATTGATATTAAACCTCAAATCCTAAACCCTAAAAAAAAACTTAATGAAACCAAAAATCCTAACCCTAACCCTAAGCCCAAAATACAAAAACTAAAACATTAAATGCTAATCCATAGATTTTAAATCTCAAATGCTAAACCCTGAACCATCAAACCTAAGAAAAAAACTACACCCTAACCCTAATTCTAACCCTAACCCCAATCCTAAACCCTAAACCCTTATTTCAAAATAAAAACAATAAGTCCAAAATGCGAAAACCCAAACATTAAACACTAAACCTTAGATTTTAAACCACAAATCCTAAACCACAAACCCTATAACCTAAACAAAAATTAAACCCTAACCCAAACCCAAACCTTAACCTTAGTCTTAACCCTAAACCTAAACCTAAACCATTAACCTGAAACCTAAGGAAAAAATACCAAAACCTAAACATTCAACATTGAACCATAGATTTTGAACTTAAAATCCTAAACCCAAAAACCTAAAAACTTAATTAAAACTAAACCCTGACCCTAACCCTATCCCTAAAATGAAACCTAACCCTATCCCTAACACGAACTCTAACCTTAACCCCATCCTTATCCCTATACCCTAAACTCTAAATCCTAAACCCAAAGCCCACAATACCAAACCCGAAAATTAAACACTAAACCATAGATATTACAACTCAAATCCTTAACCCCAAACCCTAAAACCTAAAAAACAAACTAATACCTAACCCTAACCCTACCATAAAATTAAAACCCCAAGCCCAAAATAATAAAACCCAAACATGAAATACTAAACCATTGATATTAAACCTCAAATCCTAAACCCTAAACCCGAAAACCTAAAAACATCTAAAACCCAAACCCTAACCCTAACCCTAACCCTAACATTAACCCTAACCCTAACCCTAAAGATTAATTCGAAACCCTAAGCCCAGAATACCAAAACTCAAAAATTAAATACTAAACCGTAGATTTTAAACCTCAAATACTAAACCCTGAACCATAAAACCTAAAAAAACCTATACCCTAACCATAATCCTAATCCTAACCCTAATCCTAAACCCTAAACCCTAAACCCTAAGTCCAAAAAAAAAGGCTAAGTCCAATGCAAAAACCCAAACATTAAACACTAAAACATAGATATATTTACCCGAAACCCAAAGCTCAAATTACCAAAACCCAAATATTAAACACTAAACAATATATTTTAAACCAAAAATCCAACACCTCAAAACCTAAAACCTAAAAGAACCTAAACCCTAATGCTACCCCTAACCCTAAAGACTAAACCCAAAACCCAAAATACCAAAACCCTAACATTAAACATTAAACAATAGATATTGCAACTCAAATCCCTAACCTCAAACCGTAAAACCTATAAAACAACCTAAACCCTAACCCTAACTCTAACATTAACACTTACCGTAACCCAACCATAAACCCTAAACCCCAAGACAAAAATACAAAAACCAAAACATTAAACACTAAACCATTGATATTAAGCCTCAAATCCTAAACCCTAAACCAAAAAAACATAAAAATAAAACAAAACCATAACCCTAACCCTAACCATAAACCATAAACCCTAACCCTAAGCCTAAAATACCAAAACCCAAACATTATACATTAAACCATAAATTTAAACCTCAAATTCTAAACCACAAACCCTAAAACCTAAAAGAACCTAAACCCTAACCCTTACCCTAACCTTAACCCTAACCCTAACGATAAACCATTAACCTGAAACCCAAAGCCCAAAATACCAAAACCCAAACATTAAACACTAAACCATATATGTTAATCCAAAAAACCTAAACCCCAAAACCTAAAACCTAAAAAACCTTAAACCCTAACCCTAAACCCAAAGCCCAAAACACCAAAACCCTAACATTAAACACTAAACCACAGATATTCCAACTCAAATCCTTAACCCCAAACACTAAAACTTAAAAACAACCTCAATCCTAACCCTAACCCTAATATTAACCCTAACCCTAACCCTAATATTAACCCTAACCCTAACTCTAGCATAAACCTTAAACACCAAGCCCAAAATACCAAAACCCAAACATTAAACACTAAACCATTGATATTAAACCTCAAATCCTAAACCCTAAACAAAAAAAACTTAAAGAAACTCAAAACCCTAACGCCAACCCTAACCCTAAACCATAAACCCAAAACCCTAAGCCTAAAATTTCAAAACCCAAACATTAAATGCAAAACCATAGATTTTAAATCTCAAATGCTAAACCCTGAACCATAAAAACTAAAAAAACCTACACCCGAACCCGAATCCTAACCCTAACCCTAATCCTAAACCTTAAACCCTATGTCCAATAAAAAATGATAAGTCCAAAATGTGAAAACTCAAACATTAAACAATAAACCATAGATTTTAAACCTCAAATCCTTAACCATAAACCCTAAAACCTAAAAGAAAATTCAACCATAAACCAACCCTAACCCTAACCTTAACCTTAATCCGAACCCTAATCCAAAACTATTAACCCGAAACCCCAAGTCCAAAATACCAAAACCCAAACATTAAACATTAAACCATGGATGTTAAACCAAAAATCCTAAACCCCTAAACCTAAAACCTAAAATAAAAACCTAACCCTAACCCTAACTCTATCCTTAACCCTAACCCTAATCCCTAAACCCCAAACCCAAAGCCCAAAATACCAAAACCCTCACATTAAACACTAAACCATAGATATTACAACTCAAATCCTTAACCCCAAACCCTAAAACCTAAAAAATAACCTAAACCCTAACCCTAACCCTACCTTACTATAAACCCTAAACCTCAATCCCAAAATACCAAAACCCAATCATTAAACACTAAACCATTGATAGTAAACCTTAAATCATAAACCCTAAACAAAAAAACTTAAAGAAACAAAAAATCCTAACCCTAACCCTAATCCTAAACCATAAACGTGAAACCCTAAGCCCAAAATATAAAAACTAAAACATTAAATGCCAAACCATAGATTTTAAATCTCAAATGCTAAACCCTAAACCATCAAACCTAAAAAAAACCTACACCCTAACCCTATTTCTAACCCTAACCCCAACCCTAAACCCTAAACCCTTAGTTCAAAATAAAAACAATAAGTCCAAAATGCGAAAACCCAAACATTAAACACTAAACATTAGATTTTAAACCACAAATCCTAAACCATTAACCCTATAACCTAAACAAAAATTAAACCCTAACCCAAACTCAAACCCTAACCTTAACCTTAACCCTAATCCTAAACCTAAATCATTAACCTGAAACCCAAGGCCAAAATACCAAAACCTAAACATTCAACACTAAACCATAGATTTTAAACTTAAAATCCTAAACCCCAAAACCTAAAAACTTAATTAAAACTAAACCCTGACCCTAACCCTATCCCTAACACTAAACCTAACCCTATCCCTAACACGAACCCTAACCCTAATCCCATCCTTATCCCTATACCCTAAACTCTAAATCCTAAACCCAAAGCCCTAAATACAAAAACCCAAACATTAAACACTAAACCATAGATATTACAACTCAAATTCTTAACCCCAAACCCTAAAACCTAAAAAACAAACTAAAACCTAACCCTAACCCTAACCCTACCATAAAATTTAAACCCCAAGCCCAAAATAATAAAACCCAAACATGAAATACTAAACCATTCATATTAAACCTCAAATCCTAAACCCTAAACCCGAAAACCTAAAAAAATCCAATAACCAAACCCTAACCCTAACCCTAAACGATTAATTCGAAACCCTAAGCCCAGAATATCAAAACTCAAAAATTATATACTAAACCGTAGATTTTAAACCTCAAATGCTAAACCCTGAACCATAAAACCTAAAAAAAACTACACCCTAACCCGAATCCTAACCCTAACCCGAATCCTAACCCTAACCCTAATCCTAAACCTTAAACCCTATGTCCAAAAAAAATGATAAGTCCAAAATGTGAAAACTCAAACATTACACAATAAACCATAGATTTTAAACCTCAAATCCTTAACCACAAACCCTAAAACCATAAAGAAAATTCAACCCTAAACCAACCCAAACCCTAACCTTAACCTTAATTCGAACCCTAATCCAAAACTATTAACCCGAAACCCCAAGCCCAAAATACCAAAACCCATACATTAAACATTAAACAATGGATGTTAAACCAAAAATCCTAAACCCCTAAACCTAAAACCTAACACAAAAACCTAACCCTAACCCTAACCCTAATTCCTAAACCCCAAACCCAAAGCCAAAAATACCAAAACCCTAACATTAAACACTAAACCATAGATATTACAACTCAAATCCTTAACCCCAAACCCTAAAACCTACAAAATAACCTAAACCCTAACCCTAACCCTAATATTAACCCTAACCCTACCCTACTATAAACCCTAAACCTCAAGCCCAAAATACCAAAACCCAATCATTAAACACTAAACCATTGATATTAAACCTCAAAACCTTAACCCTAAACAAAAAAACTTAAAGAAACCAAAAATCCTAACCCTAACCCTAATCCTAAACCATAAACGTGAAACCCTAAGCCCAAAATACAAAAACTAAAACATTAAATGCTAAACCATAGATTTTAAATCTCAAATGCTAAACTCTGAACCATCAAACCTAAAAAAAACCTACACCCTAACCCTAATTCTAACCCTAACCCCAACCCAAAACCCTAAACCCTTAGTTCAAAATAAAAACAATAAGTCCAAAATGCGAAAACCCAAACATTAAAAACTAAACCTTAGATTTTGAACCACAAATCCTAAACCACAAATCCTATAACCTAAACAAAAACTAAACCCTAACCCAAACCCAAACCCTAACCTTAACCTTAACCCTAAACCTAAACCTAAACCATTAACCTGAACCCCAAGGCCAAAATACCAAAACCTAAACATTCAACACTAAACCATAGATTTTAAACTTAAAGTCCTAAACCCCAAAACCTAAAAACTTTATATAAAAAAAACTGACCCTAACCCTATCCCTAACACGAAACCTAACCCTGTCCGTAACACGAACCCTAACCCTAACCCCATCCTTATCCCTAAACCCTAAACTCTAAATCCTAAACCCAAATCCCAAAATACCCAAACCCGAACATTAAACACTAAACCATAGATATTACAACTCAAATCCTTAACCCCAAACCCTAAAACCTAAAAAACAACCTAAACCCTAACTCTAACACTAACATTAACCCTAACCCTAACCCTACCATAAAATTTTAACCCCAAGCCCAAAATAATAAAACCCAAACATGAAATACTAAACCATTGATATTAAACCATAAATCCTAAACTCTAAACCTGAAAACCTAAAAAATCCAAAACACAAACCCTAACCCTAACCCTAACCCTAACATTAACCCTAACCCTAACCCTAAATGATTAATTCGAAACCCTAAGCCCAGAATACCAAAACTCAAAAATTAAATACTAAACCATAGACTTTAAACCTCAAATGCTAAACCTTGAACCATAAAACCTAATAAAACCTATACCCTTACCCTAATACTAATCCTAACCCTAATCCTAAACCGTAACCCCTAAACCCTAAGTCTAAAAAAAAAGGCTAAGTCCAATGCAAAAACCCAAACATTAAACACTAAAACATATATTTATTTACCCGAAACCCAAGGCTCAAATTACCAAAACCCAACATTAAACACTAAATCATAGATTTTAAACCAAAAATCCTAAACATCAAAACCTAAAACCTAAAAGAACCTAAACCCTAATGATAACCCTTTCCTTAACCCAAACCTTAAACACTAAACCGAAAGCCCAAAATACCAAAACCCTAACATTAAACACTAAACAATAGATATTACAACTCAAATCCCTAACCCCAAACTGTAAAACCTAAAAAACTACCTAAACCCTAACCCTAACTCTAACATTAACCCTTACCGTAACCCTACCATAAACCTTAAACCCCAAGAACAAAATACGAAAACCCAAACATTAAACACTAAACCATTGATATTAAACCTCAAATCCTAAACCCTAAACCAAAAAAAAACATAAAAATAAAACAAAACCCCAACCCTAACCCTAACCCTAACCATAAACCATAAACCCGAAACCCTAAGCGCAAAATACCAAAACCCAAACATTATACATTAAACCATAAATTTTAAACCTCAAATTCTAAACCACAAACCCTAAAATCAAAAAAAAACTAAATCGTAACCCTAACCCTAACCTTAACCCTAACTCTAACCATAAACCATTAACCTGAAACCCAAAGCCCAAAATACCAAAACCCAAACATTAAACACTAAAACATATATGTTAATCCAAAAAATCTAAACCCCAAAACCTAAAACCTAAAAAACCTTAAACCCTAACCCTAACCCTATCCCTAACACGAACTCTAACCCTAACCCTAACCCTAACCCTAAACCCTAAACCCAAAGCCCAAAATACCAAAACCCTAACATTAAACACTAAATCACAGATATTCCAACTCAAATCTTTAACCCCAAACCCTAAAACCTAAAAACAACCTAAACCCTAACCCTAACTCTAATATTAACCCTAACCCTAACCCTAGCATACACCTTAAACACCAAGCCCAAAATACCAAAACCCAAACATTAAACACTAAACCATTGATATTAAACCTCAAATCCTAAACCCTAAACGAAAAAACTTAAAGAAACCAAAAATCATAACGCCAACTAAACCATAAACCCAAAACCCTAAGCCCAAAATTTCAAAACCCAAACATTAAATACAAAACCATAGATTTTAAATCTCAAATGCTAAACCCCAAACCCTAAAACCTAAAAAATAACCTAAACCCTAACCCTAACCCTAATATTAACCCTAACCCTACCCTACTATAAAATCTAAACCTCAAGCCCAAAATACCAAAACCCAATTATTAAACACTAAACCATTGATATTAAACCTCAAATCCTAAACCCTAAACAAAAAAACTTAATGAAACCAAAAATCCTAACCCTAACCCTAATCCTAAACCATAAACGTGAAACCTTAAGCCCAAAATACAAAAACTAAAACATTAAATGCTAAACCATAGATTTTAAATCTCAAATGCTAAACCCTGAACCATCAAACTTAAAAGAAACCTACACCCTAACCCTCATTCTAACCCTAACCCCAACCCTAAACCCTAAACCCTTAGATCAAAATAAAAACAATAAGTCCAAAATGCGAAAACCCAAACATTAAACACTAAACCTTAGATTTTAAACCACAAATCCTAAACCACTAACCCTATAACCTAAACAAAAATTAAAACCTAACCCAAACCCAAACCCTAACCTTAACCTTAACCCTAAACCTAAACCTAAACCATTAACCTGAAACCCAAGGCCAAAATACCAAAACCTAAACATTCAACACTAAACCATAGATTTTAAACTTAAAATCCTAAACCCCAAAACCTAAAAACTTAATTAAAACTAAACCCTGACCCTAACCCTATCCCTAACACGAAACCTAACCCTATCCCTAACACGAACCCTAACCCTAACCCCATCCTTATCCCTATACCCTAAACTCTAAATCTTAAACCCAAAGCCCAAAATACCAAAACCCGAACATTAAACACTTAAACATAGATATTACAACTCAAATCCTTAACCCCAAACCCTAAACCCTAAAAACAAAAATTAAACCCTAACGTTAACCCTAACCCTAACCCTACCATAAAATTTAAACCCCAAGCCTAAAATAACAAAACCCAAACATGAAATACTAAACCATTGATATTAAACCTCAAATCCTAAACCCTAAACCCGAAAACCTAAAAAAATCCAAAACCCAAACCCTAACCCTAACCCTAACCCTAACCCTAACATTAACCCTAGCCTAACCCTAAACGATTAATTCGAAACCCTAAGCCCAAAATACCAAAACTCAAAAATTAAATACTAAACTGTCAAGACCCAAAATCGAGCCGCGAGTGGCACCCACACTTATCCTACTATGTGAGCGAACCAACCAATCTAAAACCCCAACATATTGAACAAAAATACAAAGCGGAAGACTTAAAACTCATTATCCCCAAAATCTGGAAGTCATCATCACAAGAACATCTATCCTCAAGTTACTAATCTAAAAGTATCTAAGAAGCTAAAATAAATAAAAGGCTAGTCCATGCCGGAAGTTCAAGGCATCAAGACTTGAAGAGAAGATCCAGTCCAAGCTAGAAGCATTAGCTCACCCTGAAATCCGGTGTAGTGAAGACTGGCTAGAATTGCTGCTGAGTTGAAGACGACGGTACGTTTGCTGCATTTCCCAAATAACAAAGAAAGAAACAACAAGTAGGGGGTCAGTACAAAACACAAGTACTGAGTAGGTATCATCGGCCAACTCAAAATAGAAAACAGTATATATCAGTTCATATCATAAATCAACTACAATACTCAACATGTAGCAACAAGTACTATAATCATCCATAAGTACTACCAAGTTCATCCATGAGGACTCAAGCCTCAATACCACACTCATTTGGGAAATTAGGTTCATTACAATGAGTATATTAACATCTCTCAAGATTCATTATCTTTCTTCCTCTTGTGTCGGTATGTGACACCCGATCCCCTACTACTATGTGTCGGTACGTGACACTCCGATCCCCTAATTCTACGTGTCGGTTCGTGACACCCGATCCCCTAATACTATGTGTCGGAACGTGACACTCCGATCCCCTACTTCTACGTGTCGGTTCGTGACACCCGATCCCCTAATACTATGTGTCGGAACGTGACACTCCGATCCCCTAATTCTACGTGTCGGTTCGTGACACCCGATCCCCTAATACTATGTGTCGGAACGTGACACTCCGATCCACTAACATCATTCTATCAATTCATCAAGCCTTCTTTTATACCAAGGCATCATCAATCTCAAGGTAAAATTAGGGTTCTTCAAGATTTTGGATTCAAAAGCTTCATTAAGCTTATTTTATCACAATCACATAATCACATTCATGCAAGCATACAATTAAGCATATAGAAGGGTTTACAATACTACCAATACATATCATTCACTATTGAGAGTTTACTACGAATAGTATCAATACCATAACCTACCTTCACCAAGGATTCTTGATCAAGCAAGCAATCTCTCAAGCTTTTTGTTTCCTCCTTGTTTGTTTCTCTCTATCGATCGTTTCTTTCTCTCCTTCTTCTCTCTATTTTTTCTTCTTCCAAACTCTCTCTCTTTTCCCTAATTTAGCATATAATTAGGTATAAAAGATGAGGAAATAACCAAATAAGTAACTCAAGGTTATCTCCTTCACACCCCCAAGAAATTGAGTTTTTAATATTAACCCACGAAGTTCATAATTATAGCAGGAATAGTCCAAAACGCCCCTTTAAAACTTACCCAGAAATCCGACCCAGACTGGGATTACGCAACCTGTGACGGCCCGTCGTGCCTACGACGGTCCGTCCTGCACTTCCGTCACGACGGACAGAGAATTGATCTCAGTACCCAATTCTCAAGAGTTGAAGTGTTTTGCAACGGAACCTCATAACGGTCCGTCATGTCTGTGACGGTCCGTCCTGCATGTCCATCACAGAGTTCAGAGAGTCGATTTCAGCACTCAAATATAAGAATTTCAAGTGTTTGGAACTAGACACCCTCGACGGTCCGTCGTGCCCATGACGGTCCGTCGTTGGATACGTCGTCTCAGACAGTTTTTCCAGAAATAAAATCTGCTGCTCAAAACGACTAAGCAGGTCATTACACGAGTCTTCTTAACTACCTACAGTTAAGATTCAGTTCTTCCCCCTGACTTTTGAATTAATATTGATTGAAATACATTGTGACTTAGATTTGCTTCTTTCCTCACAGTCTTGAATCTGCTTATGTTGTCCAATAGCAGAAGATATCTTCCTCATTTTGAGATTTTTAGTTTCCCAGATGAATGGTACAGTCTACTGCAAAATTAACAATTGCTAGTTTCTTTAGTTTCATTTTATCATGATATTCTGTTCCCTAGAAGTGCATTTTGCATATTTAGAAATATTCACAAATATTGTATATAATTTACAGTGGGCATTCCTATAATCGAGGCACTAAGAGGTTGAAATATTTAAACGTAAAGCAGGGTGTAATTATATCAACTTAAAAAATCACAAGAGTAGACAAAAAGGTAAAACTCAGCATGTTCTCGGAATCACTCGAAACCTCGTGTCTGGTTCAACTAATAATGAAAATGAATCACATATCTTGATTGTTATGTACGAAGTTTATTCAATAACTAACAATCCAATCTGGGTAACTATTATCTGATGAATTTTGTCTTTGTTATCATCTAAACAGTGCATATAACCAAATCACCCTATTGAAAATTTAAGGTGGCAAAATTGGCGTGCAAAATTAAACTGTACTTAGTATACACTGAAGGCTTTTGATGATGTGTCTGAGTTATTTTATTTGGAGTAGTCTTTCTCCTTTTTAGATCATACCAGAAAAATTTCTACAATGGCTAATGATCGTGCCCAAATCAGTTGCCTGAGAGATAGACCGGGGCTATTGTCTGAGGTGATCAGTGAGCATTTTCCTCACAAATCTCAAGTGCGATGTGGTTAATGCTAAGGTGTGGAGTCATAACGCCCAGCAGCAGCTATAATGCAAGTTACTGATGAGGAAACGAGAAGTACAATTAATGATCCGGAAAGGTTGTCTACGATGAAGCAACTATTGTGCAATGTACTTAGATGTAGCAATAAATTTAGGAATTCTAAGACAATAGTATCTGATGGGGTGTCTTATACCGAGAAAAGGCCTTCACCAGCTAACTTTTGTAGACCAAGATTATGAACGTACTTCGGGTGAAGTATTGGATGAAAAAGAGAGGCCTAATGTGAGTGCCCTTAATTGTTGAGATAAGGACTACTCTGTTGTGACAATCCGGTGCAAGGATAGACCAAACTTCTCTTTGATACAATTTTTACATTGATCAATTTTCAATATGTGGTTCTCTGTCAGAACCTACACCCTGGGCGGGAATGGCACTCGAGAATCATTGATGGCCCCAACCAAACCCTTGGCCTAACTTACTTACCTAGCGGAAGACTTAAACCAATAAACATGAAGTTTTGAAATAAACTGGAATGCTATAAAGGAACATTCGACTTGGCCATTAAGGGAAACCCAAGTCTTAACAAAAGATAACGACAATGAAAAGACTAAAGAACTAACATTTGACTGTCTATGAAGCCTCTAAAACAACTAAGATGGATTTCGGGACAAACCCCACGACATCCTAATGAACTATTGAAATAACTGAAATCAATAAAAAGGAGTCATCTGGAATGCAAGGAGGCTCACCAACTGACTCTGGAGTGCTCACTGGATCAACGATGCGTTGCGTGCTGATCCTGCAGGTTACCTGCATCTGCATCATAAGACGATGCAGGTCAACTGACATTAGTACATTGAATGTATGAGTATGCGAGTTAGAATGCTAACACAACATAGGCTTGAAAAGAATCTGAAGAACATACTTGGCTCAAATGGACTCAACATAACTAAACTCGTTTCAATACAGCTTAAAACAAGTGCAATATAAAGAAAAGTTGTTAAAACACGAAGTAAACTCTAGGTTCATGTAAAGATACATAAAACTCTTAAATGTATGTTAAAATACAATAAACTATACTTAAAAAAATACAATTACTTCAATGAGAGTTTTCTAAACGACAACCATCAAGTAAGAGCTATTGTGATGATACGTTGTTTTGCCTCAACATGCCAGGGTCGTCCCATACCTTGCCATGAGTATAGAACCTGAACTACTAAGTGTATCCACTAGTCTATGCTAAAAATCACTCTAGAATCATCTAAAAAGTATGACCCTTTTCTACCCATGATAGCTTCATGGTTTATGGCGGCTTGAAGTTTCCTGAACTCTCCCCCATATCGATGTTCAATACTACTCCCAAAATATACTAGCTCTTTATGTTTAAAACCATAACCTCTTTCTATTGTTTGAGATAATTTCTCAACACTTAGCTCAAAGAATATCTTGGAAAGCTCAATTTCCTCTCTTGCTTGATAGTAAAAGCATTTACTCTTTACTGAATACTAGCTTAAAGACTATTTTGAAAATCAAGGTTCCCTTTCTTCTTTAAATGTGAAAACATTTACTTATTACCGAAAAAAACTAGCTCAAAGGTTCTTCTTGAAATCAACTTTTCCTTTCTTCTTTAAATGTGAAAACATTTGTTCTTTGGGAATACATAGTCCTGATATATTCTTTTGAAGAAATGAGTTCAATATTTATTCTTTACTCAACTAAAAATATAAGTCTTATAACAAAGTTAAAACATTTGTAAAATACTTTTGAAAACTTTATGATTTTCTCTTTGACTTGCTTCTTAACTTCTAGACTTCTCTCTTACTTCTCTTGACTTTGATATGAACTTTCCTTGAATTGGATTATGGATTTAAGATTCACGATTTCATATTTATGTATTATTTCATGATGTTTAGATGTACCTTAGAGTGTTGGAATCAACTAGAAAAAATAAATACATCACTAAGAAACTATTACGAAAAGGTGGGGGAAGAATGGGATGAAATGGCGTGCCGAGCGCTCTGAGAGGCGCAGGGGGCCAGAGCACAAAGATCAGAAACTTACTTGGGGTGCTTTGACTGACGCATTCTCCCCAGTGGTCAAAGTTCAGAAGCGCCTCTTTGGGTCTATGAGGGGCGCGACGCGCCAGGACCCTCCCTAGGTGTTCCTAGACTTTTCTTCTCTGTTTTCAACTCTAAACCCTCTAAACTTCAATGGTTCTTTTCCAAAACACTAAGGATCATCTAAACCCTCAATATATGATATATTCATACCGTAAATACACCCGAAAACATGAATCAAATCGCAAGAAACTTCAATCAACACAACCCACAAGAATTCAAGAAAAACTTCAACAATTTTCATAAAGAACTCAATTTCTAAACTTTCAAAGACTTAAATTCGCTGAATTGAATCATGGTTCGTGCGTGGGTGAACTAACTCAACACTATGTGATCTCACATACATTGTAGGGATCACCTCTTGTTGAAATCCACGAGCGACTCTTGAATGTTCTTGACGAATATTGGACTTTCTTCTCTATTCTCCTCTTTTCTCTTCTCTCTAAGCCCTAGCGTGAATTCAAATTTTCTAAACTGGATTTTTTTTTCTTTTCTTGATTTTCATGACATCTTTGGATTGATCAAAATGACATTCATTTTTTAGGTCAGTGCTAGAAGTGTCTGAAAATCTATAAATTTGTTATAATTCTTGGTATTTCTTCGAAATATTGTATTAAGAGAACGTGCTTTTTTGTTTTGTTTTGTTAATGGGTATTTCATTCTCCAGGCTAATCATCAAGTTGTGATTTTCTTTGTTTGTTAATGTATATATTTTTCTACTATTTTTTCTTGAAAGGAAAACATTACATTAACAATTGTCATATCTTCATTTTAGTTTTGATCATCTAAACTAAACATGAGAAATTTCTTGATTATAGGGATGTGGGTCTCTAGTAATTCGATTTTTTCACACCCTGAGCTACACTCGAGACGTGGACACGGTACCTAGGACAACTAGTGATCCCAATCTAACCCTGCTAGCATGATCTTGAGCATACTAAAGATAATAAACTGAATGTGGAAGCTAAATCATAATTTAAAATGAAAAGATGGGGAATACCCATATGCTAAAACTGGGATACATGAAAACTAAAGTGTTTAATACAAAGAAGTTATTAACGTCTGTTATATCAATGCATATTCGGAGAGAACCATCTATATTCTTTATGAACAACACTGGTGCCCCACATGGCAAAATACTAGGTCTGATGAAGCCCTTGTCTAAAAGGTCTTTCAACAGATCTTTTAATTCATTAAGTTCTGCTGGAGCCATTCTATAAAGAGGAATAGAAATAAGCTAGGTATTTGGAAGGAGATTAATTCCAAAGTCAATTTCCCTTTCGGGAGGGACTCCAGGAAGATCTTGTGGAAGCACTTATGGAAACTCACTGACTACCGAAACTGACTCAAAAGTTGGGGTTTCAAAGCTAGAATCCTTAACCCAACTAGATGATAGAGATAAACCTTAGAGATCATCTTTCTATCCTTAAGGTAAGAAAAGAATCGACCCATAGGCACTAAGATACAACCCTTCCATTCAAAGATTGGTTAGATTGAAAATTGAAAACGAACAATCCTAGTTCTACAATTGACTGAGGCATAACAGGAATGTAACCAACCCATGCCTAGAATTACATTGAAGTCTACCATTTCTAACTCTACAAGATCTGCTGAGGTGACTTTTTGAGAGACTGTGACAGGGAAATTCTATATACCTGTCTAGCTATAACTGGGTCTCCAACTGGAATAGAGACTGAGAAAGGTTGTGAGTGAGTTTTTGGACTAACACTCAATTGGAATGCTATTTAAGGAGTTACAAAAGAAATAGTAGCCCCTGGAACTAACAATGAATAAACATCAAGGTCAAAGACTCGTAACGTACCAATTATTACATAAGGAGAACTTTCCTAATCCTGGCGATCCTGAAGAGCATAAAACATGTTCTGGTGTTGAACGCCATTCGTACTTGTGACCAGACAGACTGCACCCAAATCATCCTTCCTTTCGTGCGAGGCACTCACCTGGATGGTTCTTACTACACTTAGGGCAAGTGGGGTAAGTCTTTGTGCCAGAAACACTTCCCTGAGACTTAGAACCTGGTTTCCTAACCTCCGGATCATACCTATTCTTAGAGGATGAAACACTAGCTGATGAAGGGGATGGGATTGAAAATTTTTGTTGACTCTGCGAGCGATTTCCACCACCTGATTTCTGCTGAGAATAGTCATAATTCCCAGTCCTAGCCTTCTTATTCTCTTGGCATGTTCCCTAAGCTTATCACCCTCAACTTGTTGCGCATGAGTCATAAGCCTAAAGATGTTCATATCTCCTACTAACATAGCATTTATGCACTCTATTTTCACCAAAACTGACACTTCACACAAGAATTTATTCATCTGAGCACTGGAGTCAGTAACCATGTGAGGAGCATACCTGCATAGTTGGTTAAACTTGAGCCCATAATCTTGGACCGTCGTGTTTCCCTACCTTAAATTCATGAATTCCAGAGCCTTCGCTTCTTTCAAATCTATTGGGAAAAACCTGTCCAGGAAGGTTTCACTTAAGAAATCGCAAGTAATAGGAGTTGTATCTGTACCCCTATTTTCCTTCCACTAGGTGTACCAGATATGATCAACATCTTTCAGCTGGAATGATGTCAACTCAACCCAATCTTTCCTAGTGACCTGCATCAACTCAAAGATCTTCTTGAACTCATCCAAGAAGTTTTGGGGATCCTCACTAGTCTGTGATCCTAAGAACTCATATGGATTCATCCTAACAAAGTTACGGACCCTAGCTGCTTGGGATCCACCATTTTCATTCACATGAGCTTGAACCAGATTGTTCTTGTTGGCCACACTCAGAGCCAACATCTGAGTGGTGTTCCTGAACTCAGTATTGAACTCAGTATTGGAGATTTCCTGATCTGGTACTGGAGGAGTTGCGTTTGCATTTTTGGAATTCGCATTCCTAGCGTTAGCTCTAAGAGCACGCATGATCTGAAACGTACAACGTCAAGTTAGAATGGAATTAGATCATACCTTACACACAATTAGATTAAAAAGACAGTGAAGTTTTTCCTAAAACACTTCATAGCCTCCCTCTCATTAGAGTGCTGCACTTCACACCCATGAAAAAGACTACTTAGTGTGGATTTTCATACATCCTAGGACACTTAAATCTAATACTCTCATACCAAGTTTGTCATGAACCGAGCTACCCCCGAGACGTGGACGCTGGACCTAGGACCATAGGTGATCCCAAGCCAACCCTTCTGACATGATCACGAGCATACTAAAGATAATAAACTGAACGCGGAAGCTAAATCATAATTTAAAATGAAAAGATAGGGAATACCCATATGCTAAAATTGAGATATGTGAAAACTGATGAGTTTAATACAAAGAAGTTATTAACTCAATACTAAGCTAAAATTAAGTATGTCTGAAAATAGCCTCTAAATGATTAGAAATGCTAGGATAGGCCCTAACTAAGTCTAGCAAAAACTTAAACTAAAGGCCTAAAATACTAGAAATAACACATGAATACTGTCCTCAGAGAATAAGGATTCACAAATAATTTCACTACCAGAAATCGACCTAAGCCTGATCAGGATGCTGAAAACCTGAACCTACATCACGAGAAGATGTAGTGCACATATGCGTCAGTACGTAAAAGGTACTTACAATGTAGGATAGAGTAAAGCTGAAATAATACACAACTGAACAAGCACACAAACAAATATAATATTCTGAACATCATATACTAAATTCTGAGCTAACTGGATGCAAAGACCAAATTTATAACATGTTAAGACTGAATACTAACTGAACTGTAAATATGGTCAGTGCAATAGAGTCTAACTGAACCGTGGGATCTACTAATAATCGATAGTAAAACCACATTAGCTAAATTTTGGAGTCCGATGTATAAGCCCCATCAAGAGGACCCAATATACCCTACTAGAAGAAAAAAGGCATGCTAGCGTAATCACTAAAATGATGCCCACAGAGGGGACTTACAACCTATTTTTGTAGGAGTTCTGGGACTATTTGGGTACGGTGAACCCTAGTCCAACTCAGTATTATGCTAGTCCCAATGAATTAAGTGATTAACAGATTATGATTGAATTTTTGTAAATACTGGATAACTCAAAACTGAACATGGAAATTGAGAATGCAAAAATTAATCTGATAATGATGCAGCAATAAATTACACATGTATATCTGAAGTAACTGTAATATCTGACCTAGCATGTGTAATTCAAGAAAAAAAGAAATACATAGCTAGGGTTCTGAAATTCATGCAAAGTTCTGAGTAATAATATGTTAATCTGACTTGGAACATATAACTAACAAATTCATGATAATTTGCTGAAGTTCTAGAAACCCTAGGTTTAATCATGATAAGGGAATCAAGAATCTGACTGAAAACTAAAGACCCAATGGGTCAAAACCAATAGTGAAATCTCACATACCTGGTGATGAAATCCATGGAGAAATCTTTAGATTTTGGGGCTGAAACTGGTGAAACCTTGTTGTGTTCTTGAACTCATGTTCTTGACCTTTTTTCTCCTTTGTTGCTTCTAATTTTCTAAGTTTTAATTAATGATTTGACTTAGGTAAGTTTTAGTTATGTTTCTAGGCTTAAACTGACTAAAATTTGATGATTTAGGACATAAACGATGTATCTTAAGGGTTAAACGAACTAGAAAAAGACCAAACGACCCCTGAACTAATTGTCAGACTAATCGGTGACCTGGTATGATGGGCCGTCGTTCAATCGATGGTCCATCGTTTGGCTCTGATTGACAAGCCTTCACTAAAACGGGCATAACTTTTTACTCGAAGGTTGGCGTTTAGCAAACTCGATGGCTATGGAAAGATAATTCAATTATATATCATATCATGGTCATGATACACCTAATTCATTTTGTTTTAAAGGTTATGACCATTTGAAGTTGACCCTATCAGCAATTCCCACTAACTAACTGTTAAACATCACTTACGGTCAGACCTACAGACTATAGGTCAAACGACGGTCCGTGTTGGTCATCCGTAGTTCATGTCAGAGGCTGGGTAACTTGAGTCTCAATCCACAGACACAGACCATGGACCGCAGTCTGACTTACGGACCGTAGGTCTGTCCGTGGATCAACACTTAGTCGATATTTCTAGGCTAAGTTTTGGGAGAGCTTTAGTGGCAATCGACGGATGCACAGTGCGGGTCGTCGATCAGACTACGGTCCATCGATAGTGACCGTCGATTGCACTTGTAAATTTCTGAAAAACCGATTTTTGGTTTGTTTTGGATACATGGTGTTACAGATTTCAAGAGACTCATGTGCTACAAATGGCGACAAGGAGGGGCAAGAAGATTTGAAGAAAAAAGAGCTTGCACAAGATTGATGCTTTGAACATAAATATGGTGGAGAACGCATGATGATTATGGGCAAGTCTTTTTACTAAAAGAATCAATTTTATTTTTGTTATACTTGATGAAATAAACTAGAAACATGGTCATCATAAAAATGTTTCCAAATGAAGACCATGTTTCTAGTTTTTTTTTTAAAAGCTAAATTTGGACTAAGGTCCCTTTATTAAACAACCAAAAAGGGACAATATTTACATAGACAAAATGGGTTCTAGTCGGCCCAAAAGTGACCAGACCACACATTTTTAATAAAAGTCCCCTTTGGCAGGGTTTCCAAAAATGCTCTTTCAACATCCTTTTTCACTTCTCCCTTCTTCATTGCTCATTCCGCCTCCTTGGAGGCTTGAAAATGTACTGCTCTAGGGAATAAACATTCTTCCTCAAGCATTTGTGACCTACTATTCTAATAAGCTTTCAAAGGTTTGTCCTCCCTCTTTCTTGAATTGTGTTTCCCCACCTGCCGGCTGATTCTGACTGTTGTAGGCGTACTTTTCGGTTGGATTCGGAGATCTTGTTGAACTTGATAGTGATTAGAGGCCTTCCTTTTTAGCTTTGAAAATTTTTGTAAGAGATTTACCCTTCTCCCTTGCTTAATCTTTTCTATTCTTCTCATTTAACTGTGATTCTTGTTGTAGGTGAAGCCGAACACGAGAAAAGGACTTTTTATCCACCAGATTCCTTGTAGAGTGCTTCATTATTATCAGATTTGGTCCTTTTACTCTCACTTTTACTCGTCCCTATATCCCATTTTGCTTGTTGACATAGCTTAGTCCTAGGAGTAGTTCTTTGACAACACTTCTGCTCAAGTTAATTCCAGAATATAACTTGTTTATATAGCTGTGTCTTCACTGTAACCAAGCATGCTACCCATTGTTGTCTATTTTTATTCTTCTTGAATTGATACGAACTGAAGGATCTAATGCTTGCCCATATTAAGAATCTTTCTTTCCAGGATTGGTAATTGATTAAAGCTTAAGAATACATGTCTTCCTTCTTTGTCAATTGTTGTATTTTCTATGAAGTCTGTTGGCCGATTTGTCTCTTTGAAAATATGTTGCACATTTACAATGATTTGTGCCTCCATTTGATGTATGTCTTCCCTTTGTTCAGCAAATTCCCATGGTATTTTCCAATTCTGGATAATCATGTTCTTTAAAATCAATGAATCTGTATCCACATGAATATTATTCATCTTATGACTGAGGCAATACTTTAAATCATCCCACACGGCTCTAACCTTTGCCTCCATATATGTTGGTTGCCTTCCCTATGCTCTGTGCCTCTGAATATATGAGATCTCCTCCTTTATTTCGTATACAAAAACCATAAGCACTCTGACCTGAATTCCTTTACTAGCTCCATCCGTGTTGCAAGTAAACCAACCCTGTATTGGCATCTTCCACCTCACGAGTAGATAATGTATGTTGGACGGATATCTCTGAAGTGTATCCACCATTTCTGACCAATGTTTTGACATACTTTTGATCCATGAGAATTTGATCCTTATTAATTATGGTATTGCCAATTGACATTGATAATACATAGACCTATAATTTATCACCTTCCCATGTTTTATAACATTTATTCTCTTCCATAATTCCCACAATATGATTGCAGGGACTGCCTTTAGTATCTGATCTTATTTGTGTGACATCTTGTCCTCCCACCATCTATAAATGGTTTGTTTTATATTTCTAGTTACACTGAGACCTACACAAGAAGAAAAATGCTTCCACAGATTTTGTTCTATGGGAGGTGTTAGTAAAAGGTAAGACATGTCTCCAATTGACCCTCCTCACAACAGTAACATTTTGAGACCACATGTATCCTCAACTTCATTAAATTATTATATGTGGCTATTCTCCCCCTCCAAACCCTCCATAGGAAAAAACCAATCTTGAATGGCAAACCCTTTACCCCATATAATTGCTCCATTCATTCACTGGAAGTTTTATTTTCATGTTGTTATCGGTTAATTTGACAGTAAAATCCCCTTTAATGCTATGCATCCACCATGCTTTGTCAGTGTTGATTCTCGTTGTTGTATGTTGTACCATTTCCTCCAAAGTCACTGATCTTAGCTTTTATTCATTCCACTCATAATTTATGATAAAAGAATTTACCTCCAATTCCTCATCTTGTGCCAACTCTCCTTCAGTAAAGTATATAATGCTCCTTGCCTGGTCCAATTATCAAATCAACAACTAGAATTTCCAGCCTTGATTTGCCACCATATATCATGTTCTACCTCCACCCTGATCCTAATCATCTTCTTCCAAACTTGTGAGGCTCCTGCACTGTTTACAATTAACGGATGCTTTTTCTTGCAATACTTATTCCAGATGTATTCAGCCCATAAAGAGTTTATGGATACTCTAGAGTTCCACCATAGCTAAGAAAACAAGGCTTTATTTATATCCTGAATCTTCCTAAATCCTATTCCACCTTCCTCTTTTGGAAGACACATATCCCCCATGCCACCCAGTGTTTACCTTTAACTCCCCCCACATTTCCCAAAAGAATTTAGTAAAAATTTGATTATTTTTGGTCCATGACTTTCTTTGTGGATTCATAGTTGATAACAAGTAAACTGGCATATATTGAAGAACATAATTGACAAGAACATGCTTAGCTCCAACTGATAGGCATTTATTATGCCATGAGAAGATTATCATAGCAACTTTCCTAATCAAGTCTTCAAAATACCTAGAGATGCTCCTCCCATAAAATATTGGACATCCCAAATACAGAAAAGGAAAAGTTATTTGTCTTATCCTTGCTAACCTCCTCAATCTAATTTCCACAATAAGAGGTGTTTTCTCATGAAGATAAAAGCAACTCTTATATTTATTAATCATTTGACCTGAAGTACTTGCATACTCTTTTAGCACTTGCATTATTTTGATCACTAAACTTCTTTCCCAAAACAAAAAAGGATGGTATCATCTTCTAGGATAGATGATTAATCTCAGGACTCCACTTTGGCAAATTATATCCCTTAAAATATGAATCCCCATGTAAGTTGTTGCTAGGACCTCTGCTGCAATTATTAAAAGAGTAGGGGATAGAGGATCTCGCTGCCTCAATCCTCTCGAAGATATGAAAAAAACCATGTTCCCTACCATTAATCAGAATTGAATACCAGTTGTTGGACATAATTCTCCATATCATATCAAAAATCATTTCAAAGAAACAAAATCTTCTCATCACTTTGGTTGAGAATATCTATGAAACTCTGTCATATGCCTTGGTAATATCCAGTTTCACATCCACGTTAATATTTTCCCTCTCATATTCATATATCTAATAATTTCTTGTGACAACAATACATTCTCAGTGATACTTCTGCACTTCAGAAAACCTAACTAGGTTGGAGAAATTATATTGGATAAGACCAGCAAAATTCTTTCATGAACAACTCGTGAAATGATTTTATTTAGAAAATTACTAAGACTTATATATCTTAGATCTGAGAAGCTCCTTACTGATTCTTTCTTCGGTAGCAATACTATGTTGGTATGAGTAACGAATACATCTCCTGCCCATAAGAAAAAGCTCTTACTAATTTAGTAACATCATCCCCTATGATCTCCAAACAAAATTTAAAGAAATGCCCTGTAAATCCATCTGGCCCACAAGCAATGCTGCCATTCAATGCAAAGACCATTTTTTTCACTTTATCCTGATCTAGAAGCCTACTCATTGACTCATTTTCGTCATCTGATATACTCTTTAGAATCTGGTCAATCATGGCATAGTCCGTTTCCATCATTTCTTCATGAAATTGCTCTTCAAAAAATCCCACAACCACTTGATCAATATTTTCACTTGTCTGCAACGTCATTTCTTTGTCAGTCACTAGTTGACCAATATGCAACTTTTTCCTTTTCCCTTTAACATACGAATGGAAAATTTCATAGTTCTATCCCCATCTTAAAACTATTTCATCCTAGCCTTTAGACTACAAAAATCTTCTTCAACTTGCAAATATTTTCAATTATGATTCTACTTTGCTTAATTCTGCCGGGTTGCTGGCAGTTGGTTGTATTTCAATTGTATTTCCTTGATCTTTATCACATCTTCTATGGTGGCAATTTGTTGAAAAACATTTCCATAGGAAGATCTACTTCAAGCTGACAGTGCTTTCTTAACTCTCTTCATTTTAGCATGGACTCTATAATAGGGTTCCCACCAAAGTCCACTATTTGCTTAAATTGTTTGTGCTTGCTTAAAAAATTCAAGAATCTAAAGGGATTTATGAACGTCTCCTCTCTTGAGCTACAAGTCATATGCAAAGGTACATGGTCAGACCCTGTCTGATCAGATGATGCACCTTATATGTTGGGAACAAATCCATAATTCCTGAATCACAAGAATACTATCTGACCTTTTAAAAATATAATCCTCATCAATTCGTCCATTCCACCATGTGTATTTACTCCCTGATGTTCGCACCTCTGTTAACGCACATGAATTGAGACATGATGCAAACTCTAAAGCTTCATTATGAGTGAATTCAAGGTCTCCTAGTTTTTCTTCCTCATTAAGAGTAACATTGAAATCACCTCCGATGACACATGGACATTGCTGACTTCCTGCTAACTCCTCCAATTTCTCCCATAATTCTAATCTATCCAAAGCATTACATCTACAAAATTATTTCCTATTCTAGAATTAATGGTTATTAGTTGGAACGTATCGAATATAATGTTGCCTTCCCAAATTGTCCTCCAAATAACGAAATCTTCTCGGAACTGTTCATCCCCGCATGCTCAAAGCGTAATTTCTTTTTGTAATCTTCCAACTCAGATAGATTTTGAAATGGTTCCATTAGAGCTATGGATGAATATATGTGTCTTTTGTGTAAGTCCATTATTCTCTCAAATGATTTTTGAGTATTAACCGACCTAATATTCCAGAATAGTATTTTTTTCAATCATTGATCACTATTAGACGCCCTCTCCCTGCTGCTCCTTGTTTGGACCTGTAAAGGAATTTTTACTTTGCCTTTCCTTGCTCCATTTTTCAACCTGTTGGTATGACTTGATAATTTGTTGAATATAGTATTCCATCTCTTCATCCTCCTCAAGGTCCTTTTTTTGCTGCAAAACATCATCATCATCCTCTACTAAGTCTGGAACTTTCCTTATTACAGATTCTACCTCGTCCCTATGATTGTCATTCTACGAGCTTAGATCTTGTTCAAGCACTTCACGTAATTCATAATCAGTACAGTCCTTTTCTTTTTCGTAGTTTTTCTCCTCATTGTTATACTTTGTTGAAACAACTTCGTCATTACCCCTTTGAGTCACATCTCTGCCGCTTCTCCTTCCTTGAGAACTGTCCACAATGTCACCTGGTTTTGCTATATTTTTCTTTCCAGCATGACTATACCCTTCAACCTTCTCATTATCCATTGTGCCATCCTTAAACTTGGATCGCTAGTCCTTGTTGGCACTCCTTTGAACACCAGGAGTTCCTACAATTGTTCCAAAAGGTTGTATTTATTGTCAGTAATTATTCCAACCCTGTTCCAAACCTTCTCCGACTATTTCGGTCTGTCTCCTCCCCATTTTTTGTATCTTTGCTCTATAAAACCTTCTTCTCTATTAGATTATTGCATGTTTCCAACTTTTGTTGAGTCTTTCACAGCTGTTCTCCTAGCAATAGGATTCTTCTCTGTTCTGTCATTTTCCTTCCTTTCAACTTGTCTTGTTTTTTTTCTTATACAATTCAAGATGCACAACAAAACATTGTTCCTCATTGTGTCCCTGAATCATACATGTTTGACAATACTTTTGCACATGACCGTACTTAATTTTGATCCATTTCTCCATTACTTCCTCATTGTTTCTCCTCATTCAAATTTTAATCCGTTTTGGGAAATCTTTGAGTAGATTTACATCTATCATAACTCTTGCACAACTTGGCCTCGTCTTATTCTTTGTTGCCAAGTCTACCTGTAGTGGCTCTCCTACTGCTTGTGCAAGTGAAAACACTGATTCTTCCCCAAAATGATTTGGTGGAAGCGATGGAAAAGATATTCATGCAATTGTTGTTGTTGTTTCCTCCTCGGGATTGAACACTGGATCCCATTTTAGCATTCTCATTTGAAAAGACCAGTTATTCTGTGTGATGTAAAAGTTGGGTTAGATAATAGGTGCACTTAATCCTCCAATAATATCTCCCTTATCAAAACGTGTCTATTACTAAGCAACCCAATATTGCATTCTCCCATTAGTTCACATTGTTTAAGGATCAATTTTCTGAGACCTTGTATGTCAGGCCACCCATATGAAAATTTTCCAATCACCGCATATTACAGATTTTCGTTTACGATCATCAGGTTTAATTCTTCTAATTCCCATATCACGGTGTAGGGTTACGTTACCTAGAGAGCATCTATGACAATGTTTCTAGTTTATTTCATCAACTATACCAAAAATAATATTGATATTCACAAATCACTAGCTCTCATCTATCTCTTCATTCAAATCACAAATCTTCAGCAAGTTCTTCTTTGTTGAAAATCTTCTTGCTCCTCTTTGTCGCAATTTGTAGCAAATGAGTTTATTAAAGTTGAAATACCTGAGACAAACTTCAGTATGATCAAGAAACTTCTCATGTTTAGTTAAGATGATTATAACTACACTGCAGATATGACAATTGTTAGTGCAAGTTTTTATCTTTAACAAAAAATATCAGAAAAAATATATACATTAACAAAGAAAGAAAATCAAAGCTTGATGATTAGTTTGGAGAATGAAATACCTATTAGCAAAACACAATAGAAAAGCAGGTTTTCTTAACACAAAATTCCAAAGAACTCCCAACAATCATAACAATATTATAGTTTTTCAACACTTCAAGCAACCGTTGACCTAAAATATTATGAATGTCGTTTGGATCAACCGAAAGATATCATAAAAAATAAAACAAGATAAACATCAACATTACCCTTCCAACATAGACGTAAATCACTACATTTTTCAATAGAAAGCTGATTTTTTTTTCTAGCAATAACATCAACCATAGAAAAGAGAATTGGGGGTGATGCAAAAAACAAAGAAGAGAAATGGGGGAAACAAAACAAAAAGGGTATTGTGTAAAGAAAATAGGAAGATTTTTCTATAAAGATTTTTTTAATGGAATATTTCTATTGAATAAAGTTATACTTTTTGGATTGAAGGTATCTTTTCTTGGATACAACAATCAGTTACTTAAGAATTGCCGACACACACTCAACAATCCTTTCTTTTTTCAGTACCCGCCCCCCAATTCTCTCTTTTCTTCATTACCACCAATTCTCTCTTCTATGGTTCATGTTATCACTAAACAAAAAATTTCAACTTTCTATTATAGAAGGTAGCAATTTACGTGTAGGTTGGACTAATGATGCTGATTTTTTTTTTGTTTTGATTTGTCTGACTGATTAATCAGAATGACATTCATGTTTTAGGTCAATTGGTGCTAGAAGTGTATGAAAAACTATAATTTGTTATGATTCTTCCTATTTGTTTAGAATTTTGTGTTAAGATAACATGTTTTTCTGTTATGCTTTGTAAATGGGTATTGTATTCTTGGGGCTAATTATCAAGCTTTGATTTTCTTTTTCTGTTTAATGAATATATTTTTATACTATTTTTTCTAAAAGGGTATAAATTAAACCAATAATTGTCATATCTGCATTTTAATTTTGATTATTTGAACTAACAATGAGAGTTTTCTTGATTAAGTGATGTGAGTCTCAAGAAATTCAATTTCAAGAGACTCATCTACTACAAAGTGCAATGAAGAGGAGCAATAAGATTTTCAACAAAGAATAATTTGTAGAAGGTTGGTGCATTGAATGTAAAGATGGAGGAGAGAGCTCATAATTTGTGACTATGGGCAAGTCATTTTGCTCAAAAAATAATTTTATTTTTGTTATAATTGATGAAATAAACTAGAAACATGGTTGTCATTTTAGAAACATTTTTATGATAACCATGTTACTAGTTTATTTCATCAAATATAACAAATACTAAATTGATTTTCATGGCAAATGGATTTGCTCATAGTCACAAATCATGAGTTCTCCTCCATCTTTGCATTGAAAACACCAATCTTCAATAAATTCTTCTTTGTTGAAAATCTTTTTCAGCCTATTCGTCGCAATTTGTAGTTATGAGTTTCTTGAAATTGAATTACCAAATATAAGTTCACTATATTCAAGAAAATTCTTATGTTCAGTTCAGATGATCAAAACTAAAATAAAGATATGATAATTATTAGTGTAATTTAAAATATGTACATTACCAAACAAAGAGAATCAAAGCTAGATGGTTAGCCCAGAGATTGAAATACATATTAATAAAACACAATAGGAAAGCAGGTTCTCTTAATAACAAATTCTAAAGAACTCCCAACAATCATAACAAAATTATAGATTTTCAAACACTTCTAACATCCATTGACCTAAAAATTTATGAATGTCGTTCGGATCAACTGAAAGATATCATAAAAATAAAACAAGAAAAACATCAACATTACTTATCCAACATAGACGCAAATAACTACATTCTTCAATGGAAAGCTGATTTGTTTTCTAGTTATAACATCAACCATAAGAAAAAAGAATTGGGGGTAATGAAAAAAAAAAAAGAGAACTGGGGGTAACTAAAAAAGAGAGTGTTGAGTGTAAAGAAAATAGAAAGATTTTTCTATTAAGGATTTTTTAATAGAAGAGTCCAATTGAATAAAGTTATACTTTTTGGATTAGAGAAATCTTTTCTTGGATACAACAATCAGTTACTTATGAATTGCTGACACACACTCAAAAATCCTCTTTTTTTCCATTACCCGGCCCCCAATTCTCTCTTTTCTTCATTACCACCAATTATCTCTTTTATGGTTCATGTTATCACTAAACAAAAAATTTTAACTTTCTATTATAGAAGGTAGAGATTTCCGCCCAGGTAGGACTAATGATGCTAATTTTTTTCTTGTTTTGGTTTGTATGACATATTTTGATTAATCAAAATTATATTCATGTTTTAGGTCACTCGATGCTAGAAGTGTTTGAAAATCTAAAATTTATTATGATACTTGTTATTTCTTCACAATTTTGTGTTAAGAAAATATATTGTTGTGTTGTGCTTTGTTTATTGGGTATATTATTCTTTGGGATAATCATCAAGCTTTGATTTTCTTTGTCTGTTTAATGAATATATTTTTCTACTATTTTGTATAAAAGGGGAAAAGTTAAACCAACAATTTTCATATCGGCATTTTACTTTTGATCATCTTAACTAACCATGAGAATTTTCTTGATTATAGTGATGTGAGTCTCAAGTGATGGAATTTCAAGAGACTCATCTTCTACAAAGTGCAACGAAGAGGGGTAATAATTCTTTCAACAAAGAAGAACTTTTAGAAGATTGGTGCTTTGAATTTAAAAACGGAAGAGAGATCATGATTTGTGACTATGGCAAGTCTTTTTGCTAAAAAATAATAATTTTATTTTAGTTATAATTGATGAAATAAACTAGAAACATGGTTGTCATTTTAGAAACATTTTTATGAGAACCATGTTACTAGTTTATTTCATCAAATATACCAAATATAAAATTGATTTTTTTAGCAAAAAAACTTGCTAATAGTCACAAATCATAAGTTATCCTCCATCTTTACATTGAAAACACCAATCTTCAGCAAGCTCTTCTTTTTTGAAAATCTTTTTGACCCTCTTCGTCGCAATTTGTAGTAATGACTTTCTTGAAATTGAATTACCAAAGACGAGTTCACAATAATCAAGAAAATTCATATGTTCAGTTCAGATGATCAAAATTAAGATGCAGATATGATAGTTATTAGTGTAATTTTTTTTTCCTATTAGAAAAGATAGCAAAAAAATTATATAGATTAATAAACAAAGAGAATCTAATCTAGATGAATAGCGGGAGATTAAATTACATATTAAACAAACACAATAGAAAACCAGGTTTTCTTAACACAAAATTCTAAAGAACTCCCAACAATCATAACAAAATTATAGATTTCAAACAGTTCTAGCACCCATTGAACTAAAAAATTATGAATGTCTTTTGGATCAACCGAAAGATATCATAAAAAATAAAACAAGAAAAAAATCAGCATTATTGGTCCAACATAGACGCAAATCCCTACATTCTTCAATAGAAAGCTAATTTTTTTTGTTCAGCAATAACATCAACCATAGAAAAGAGAATATAGGGTAATGAAAAAAAAAAAAGAGAATTGGGGGTAACAAAATAAGAGAGAATTGAGTGTAAAAAATAAGAAAGATTTTTCTATTAAGGTTTTTTTCATTGAAGAGTCCAATTGAACAAAATTATACTTTTTGAATGGAGAAATTTTTTCTTGGATACAACAATCTGTTACTAATGAATTGATGACACACACTCAACAATCCTCTCTTTTTTCATTAAACGCCCCCAAATTCTCTCTTTTCTTCATTACCACCAAATCTCATTTCTATGGTTCATGTTATCACTTAAAGAAATTCAACTTTCTATTATAAAAGGTAGCGATTTTCGTCTAGGTTGGACTAATGATTCTAATATTTTTGTTTTGATTTGTATGACATATTACGATTATTCAAAATGACATTCATGTAGGTCAATGGGTGCAAGAAGTGTTTGAAAATCTTTAATTTGTTATGATTCTTTCTATTTCTTCAGAATTTCGTGTTAAGAAAATATGTTTTTCTGTTGTGATTTCTAAATGGGTATTTTATTCTTTGGGTTAATCATCAAGCTTTAATTTTCTTTGTCTGTTTAATGAATATCGTTTTCTACTATTTTTTCTAAAAGGTAAAAAATTTAACCAACAGTTGTCATATCAACATTTTAGTTTTTATCTTCTTAACTAACCATGAGAATTTTCTTGATTATAGTGATGTGAGTCTTAAGTAATTCAATTTCAAGAGAGTCATCTAATACAAAGTACAATGGGGAGGGGCTGTAAGATTTTCAACAAAGAAGAACTTGTAGAAGATTGGTGCTTTGAATGTAAAAATGGAGGAGATAGCTCATAATTTGTGACAATGGGCAAGTCATTTTGCTAAAAAAATAATTTTATTTTTGTAATAATTGATGAAATAAACTAGAAACATGGTTGTCATTTTGAAATATTTTTATGATAACCATGTTACTAGTTTATTTCATCAGATATACCAACTATAGAATTGATTTTTTCTTAGCAAAAGGACTTGCTCATAGTCACAAATCATTAGCTATCCTCCATCTTTACGTTGAAAACACCAATCTTCAGCAAGCCATTCTTTTTTGAAAATCTTTTTGACCCTCTTCGTCGCATTTTGTAGTAATGGCTTTCTTGAAATTCAATTACCCAAGACAGGGTCACTATAATCAAGAAAAAATTCTTATGTACAGTTCAGATGATCAAAACTAAAATGCTGATATGATAATTATTAGTGTAACTTTTTTCTTTTAGAAACAATAGCATAAAAATATTATATTAACAAACAAAGAAAATCAAAACTAAATGATTAGCCCGAAGATTGAAACACATATTCACAAAACACAATAGAACAACAAGTTCTCTTAACACAAAATTCTAAAGAACTTCCAACAATCATAAAAAGATTATTGATTTTCAAACACTTCTAGCATTCATTGTCCTGAAATATTATAATGTCGTTTGGATCAGCTGAAAGACATCATAAAAAATAAAACAAGAAAAACATCAGCATTACTGGTCCAACATAGAGGCAAATCCCTATATTCTTCAATAGAAAGCTGACATTTTTTTCCAACAATAACATCAACCATAGAAAAGAGAATTGGGGGTAATTAAAAAAGAAAAGAAAATTGAGGGTAGAGAAAAAAGAGAGTATTGAGTGTAAAGAAAAGACAATCCTCTCTTTTTTTCATTACCCCGTCCCTAGTTCTCTCTTTTCTTCATTACCACAAATCCACTCTTCTATGGTTCATGTTATTACTAAACAAAATTTTTTGACTTTCTATTATAGAAGGTAACTATTTCCGTCTAGGTTGGACTAATGATGCTCCTTTTTTTTCTAGTTTTGATTTATATGACATATTTCGATGAATCAAATGACATTTATGTTTTAGGTCAATGGGTGCTAGAAGTGTTTGAAAATCTATAATTTGTTATGATTCTTGCTATTTCTTCAAATTTTTGTATTAAGAAAAATATTTTTTTGTTTTGTGCTTTGTTAATGGGTATTTTATTCTTCGGGCTGTCAACATGCTTTGATTTTCTTTGTCTGTTTAATGAAAATATTATTCTACTATTTTTTCTAAAAGGGAAAAAATTAAACAACTAATTGTCATAGCTGCATTTTAGTTTGATCATCTTAACTAACCATGATAAATTTCTTGATTATAGTGATGTGAGTCTGAAGTAATTGAATTTCAAGAGACTCATCTACTACAAAGTGGAACGAAGAGGGGCAATAAGAATTTTAACAAAGAAGAACTTATAGAATATTGGTGCTTTGAATGTAAAGATGGAGGACAACTCATGATTTGTGACTATGAGCAAGTCCTTTTGCTAAAAAATAATTTTATTTTAGTTATAATTGATGAAATAAACTAGAAACATTGTTTTCATTTTAGAAACATTTTATGATAACCATGTTACTAGTTTATTTCATCAAATATAATAAATATAAAATTGGTTTTCTTAGAAAAAGGACTTCCTCATAGTGACAAATCATGAGCTCTCCTCCATCTTTACATTGAAAGCATCAATTTTCAGCAAGTTCTTCTTTGTTGAAAATATTTTTGACCCTCTTCGTCGCAGTTTTTAGTAATGAGTTTCTTGAAATTGAATTAGTAGAGACCCACTTCACGTTAGATGGTAGTCCTTTAGTCTTTTCATTGTCATTACCTTATGTTAAGACTTGGGTTTGCCTTAATGGCCAAGTTGAATGTTCATTTATAATATTCCAGTTTATTTCATAACTGTATGTTTATTGATTTATCTCTTATGCTAAGTAAGTAAGCCAGGCCAAGGGTCCTCTCGAGGCCAACAATAACTTTTGAGTGTCAGCCACGCCTAGGTGAAGGATCGGGGCGTGAAAAATCCCTAGTTTTGACACCTTTCTTCCTTGAGCATTATAGTATAGACTTATTCTAATTGTTAATTTTGAAGGAAAAAAGACTGTTTAGTGAAAAAAAAGTAATCAATGATGGATACAAAGTGAATCAGAAATTCTCTCTGAAAGAATGTGATGAAAAAAAAAGAGAAGAACAAAAGAATGTGACATGGAAAAAATCATATGAAAATAACTTTTGAAGCATTTTTGGTATAAGAATTACTTGTCAAATAATTGTTGAAGAAAGGGCTGAAAATAAAGAGAAGAAACTAATGGGTGAATAAGTCTTAAAGTGCAAAAATCTTACGGAAATGTAAGTCATTATTATATAGTTTTCCTACTCGTCCCCTAACCTACATTACCACTGGTTAAAGTCCTACTTGATTATACTCGGGCATGCTTAATTAGTGGAGATTTACATAATGGGCAAGCATATTATTCTTTATGCACACATGTGAATTTTCTTTGTGAATGTCAGAGTTGTTCTTGATATGAAATCCTTAATTTATATTAAATATTTTGAATTGAGTGTGTGGACTATTTCTTTTTGTGAGGGCACTTGTTTCATGATAGATAGGTGATTTTATTAACTTTCTTTGATGAGAATAGGCAAGCAAACTTACATTTGATTAGTTCAAAGACTTTCCTTGAGGTTAGAAGGACGAGAAAAAGTCTAAGTGTGGGTGTTGATGTGAGGCCAAAATTATATTTTCTCATCACTATTTGTCTCACATTAAGTATTTTTATTTTTCGTTTCTGAACATAAATTTTATGGATAGTGCTAAATAATGCATTTTATTTTTAGGAGAAAATGGTGAAAATGAATAAAATTTGAAGTTAAAACGAATTAAAAATAAAAGATTATAGAAGAAAATCAAAAATACAACTTAAGGGATTAAATTTAATATTATAATAAATAAATATATAAAGACAACTTAAGGGGTTCTCTTTTGTATAAATACTAGGTAATTTGCGGTCATAATTTATAATTGCATTGAACTTGCTAATAATTTTTTTTTACTAATATCCATACATTGAAAATAATGGAAAAAAGGTTATTAAAAAATTATTAGCAGTATTTCAACATGAATTTTATTATTTTTCATTATCACATAACTCAAGAACGTTTAATCAAATGACTTATTCATGAAATAATAAATCATTGGTTCTATAATCAACATTAAAAGGAAAATAAAGAAGAAAATAAGAGTATATATACAAAAATAATTCGTAATAAAAATAAACATTTAAGTTGCATAGATTATACAATTGTAATATATGTCTTAGTAGATAATTTAAAATTTTGGTAACATAATCAAAAAAGAAATTGCGCTTGAACATGAAAATAATTATAACTTTTAAACTTGCATATTGAATTTCTTCGACTGATAAGTGAGAAATTTCATATCTATGTAAAAATAGATTATATGTAAGCTTATATATAGTACCTTTAAGTTATAGAATTTAATATAGAATATCAAAACATGAATTATTGAAACTGAGTACAATAATATTTTCTGCACAATGAACATACGTATTATATATGTATATGTTCAATTTAACAGGAGACAATAATTTTTCAGAAACATAAACAGTAGAGTTTAAAACATGTGCTGAAAAACAACAATTAATATAATCAACATAAATTAATGAGGTAAAAGAACATACCAGGATATATAAAAACTAGGTAAATTTTTGGCGCTTCGCGCAGCGGTGAACTACGTCAATAATGTATTTATGAACATTTGATAATATAAGTGTTCTTCAGTGGGTACAAATCTACGATAATTTGTCAAGAAACTTTTATCCAAAGACGAAATGAATTTTTTTAATCGTAACAAAAAAGGATTTGATTCTAAATGTGTATGTATTTTGGTATTTTACTGTAGTTACTCATCACCAAAGTCTTTAGAAAATATATGTAATTGTTTCATTGTATATATTTGTCTTTTACAAAAATGATACAAATATTTTATTAATCAATTGCGGGAGTTTTTCTCCTAATAAAGACCTTTACATACAATATATAAATATTCTACATCTTATAAAATTACTTGTGTACTTGATAAATTAATTAAAATTTAAAAGGACATCTCTTGAAGTTCAATGAAATAACGTATCTCACTCAAATAATTTGGATTAAATGATATCTTGTCTAGTTACTTATTCAAAATCATTTCCAGTCGACGATAATACTTTGATATCCAAATGACATATGTTGTTGTTTATGTTTCGATCAATATGGTTAAGATTTTATTTTTACAACTTTTAATCTAGTATCTATAAGGATAGGACTATTTCTTTAATATTTTATTATTATGGATTCATCCTACTTTGAGGGGTAATTCATTGACTTTAGTCAACCATTTGAACGCAAACTTGTGATTAAGGTTGAGTAAGATACTTAGCATTCCATTACATTTATTTATTTTTTGAATGTCACTAATCTATTGAATGTCTCGATAATATAGAAAGTTGAATAACTAAAACTCTAATGTAGTGTGAAACCACCATAACTTTGAACCCTCAAAAGTCCATTCTTGGACACCCCATTGTCTTTTAGCGATTGAAAACATTAATGTCATTTATTTTAAAAGTTTAAGAGTTCTAATTTACATGGCACCAATAGTCTAATGATTACATCAAAGTCTTGATTAACCTACTTTAACATAATGAACAAAAACATATGTATAAACAACTAAGTTTAAAATATGTAATCAAAATAGAATATAATAACATAAGCGTAAATTAATGACTGTAAAAAATATCAGGATCTATAACAATAGAATAAATGCTTATTTATAGACAACAAAGGGTAATGTGAACAAATACTTATTGTGTCTTATTGGATAGGTTACAAGTCTTGAAAAAGTTACAACCTTTCATAATCGTCACAACTTTTATAAAATAACATTTTAAACCTATCAGTCATAAATACTAAAATACTATATTATCTTACATAGAAGTTTATGTGGTAACAAACATTAATAATGTAAAGGAAAATGAAATGTATTACATCTTATCATTTATCCTTAATAACATATATAAGCATAAATTAATGAACGTAAAAATACATACAAAGATCTGTAACATAAACAATGATGTCAGCGTGCCACCGAACATGAACAAATATTTAGTTGTGAAGAAAAAGAAGAGGTTTAAAATTTATATTGTTTTAAAATGAAAGGAAATTTCTCTATTTATTGACAAACAAAGGATAGCGTGAACAAATGTTTATTGTGCCTTATGGGAAGTGTTACAATTATTTGGAAAAGTTGCAATCCTTCGGAAAGGTCACAACTATTTGGAAAAATTGCAACTCTTAGTAAAGATTCCAACCTTTCATAAAAGTTGCAACTCTTCATTAAAGTCAACTTTTTATAAAAGTCACAACTTTTCATAAAAGTCGCAACTCTTCATAAAGTCGTAACTCTTCATAAAAGTCACAACATATCATAGAAGTCACAACTCTTCATTAAAGTCGCAACTCTTCATAAAAGTCACAACTTTTCATGAAAGAAGATAGTTTTGGAACTAAATAAATATAAAAGAAAATTCTGGTTTGTGGTGGCTCACGTAGACGGACCTAAGATTATATATATATATATATAAATATATATATATATGATAGAATGAAAAAGAAAGTAGAAGAGCACAATTTCCCCTTATGAAAAGTATATCCCTCCAATCAGAGGCGGACCTAGATACTAAACCCCCTCGGCAAAAAATTACGTTGTATATTTAAGGTATTTTAAAGAATTTTTATGTTTATATATTGATTTTGAACCTTCCGAATATAAGAATAGAGGCTGACTTAGTGGTTTAGGGGTTCAAACCACTACTCTCTTTTTTCAAACCCCCTTAATAGAAATCCTGGATGTGACCAATACCCGAGGCCTAAAGAATTACATCCTCTCAGAATCGAAATATTTTATTCACCAACTTATTGATACAAAAACAGTGGTGTCAATAAGTACTCAACAGGAGTAAAGTGCACGAACATTTAATTTTGTGGAAGTAGAAGAAGAAGAAGAATTTTTTTTTGATTTAAAATGAGAGAAATTATTTTTTTATAGACAACAAAATGTAGTGTGAACAAATAATTATTGTGCCTTATCAGAAAGGTTACAACTATCTGGAAAAGTTACAAACCTTATGAAAGTTCACACCCTTTCATAAAAGTCACAACTTTTAATAAAATCGCAACTCTTCATTAAAATCACAACTCTTCATAAAAGTCACAACTTTTCATAATAGTCACAATTTTTCATTAAAGTCACAAATTTTCATAAAAGTCACAACATTTGACAAAAGTCGCACCTCTTCATTAAAGTCGCAACTTTTCATTAAAGTCACATCTTTTCATTGAAAGAGAAAGGCTAGTTTTGGAAATAAATAGATTTAAAAGGGAATTCTTGCTAGTTGTGGGCCATGTAGGCGGGTCTAGGGTTCTATTTTATATAAATATATGATATATGATATGATATATGATATATGATATGATATGATATGATATGATTAGTAGCTATAGACCAAATGATATCAAAAGCATGATCTTCTATTAAATTGAGTTGATTTTTTTAGGAGATACGCCCGGAAAAACATCTAGCTTGGTTAGGAAGAAGGATGAATTATAAAATCTCACCAATTAGGACTCTCTATCCTCTCTCAACAATGTAGTTTGAGACAACTATTTGGAGTAGACGATTAGAGGTTGGAAGACCATGATCATCATAAATACAAACTTGTATATCTGTAATTGTAGTCAATTCGTGCATGAGATGTGATACATGAAACCCTATGCATGTTGTGGCCTTGGAATTGTTCAACCATTGTACATAATCTTATTATTTAATTCTTGCATTCTTATCTTTACAAATAAAAATAAAACAATTTGGGTACTCTTAAATAAATAATTAGGCTAATAGTTAACGGAAAATTCCTTTGGATTCGATAATTCAATTATTTTAAGAGTCACTATATTACTTGTGCGACCACCTACACTTTGTGTGCAATTTAGAGCAACACTTATACTTGTGGAGGAAATGAATGCAACCATTGTTGTATTTGAATCTTCAAGAGCAAGGTTGAAACTCGAAGTATACATAGCATCAAAAACTACAGAAGGCGAGTCTTCTTAACAACCTACAGTTATGATTCGGTTCTTCCCCCTGACTTTTGAATTAATATTGATTGAAATACATTGTGACTTAGATTTGCTTCTTTCCTCACAGTCTTGAATCTGCTTATGTTGTCCAATAGCAGAAGATATCTTCCTCATTTTGAGATTTTTAGTTTCCCAGATGAATGGTACAATCTACTGCAAAATTAACAATTGCTAGTTTCTTTAGTTTCATTTTATCATGATATTCTGTTCCCTAGAAGTGCATTTTACATATTTAGAAATATTCACAAATATTGTATATAATTTACAGTGGGCATTCCTATAATCGAGGCACTAAGAGGTTGAAATATTTAAACGTAAAGCAGGGTGTAATTATATCAACTTAAAAAATCACAAGAGTAGACAAAAAGGTAAAACTCAGCATGTTCTCGGAATCACTCGAAACCTCGTGTCTGGTTCAACTAATAATGAAAATGAATCACATATCTTGATTGTTATGTAACAAGTTTATTCAATAACTAACAATCCAATCTGGGTAACTATTATCTGATGAATTTTGTCTTTGTTATCATCTAATTAGTGCATATAACCAAATCACCCTATTGAAAATTTAAGGTGGCAAAATTGGCGTGCAAAATTAAAATGTACTGAGTATACACTGAAGGTTTTTTTGATGATGTGTCTGAGTTATTTTATTTGGAGTAGTCTTTCTCCTTTTTAGGTCATACAAGAAATAATTCTACAATGGCTAATGATCGTGCCCAAATCAGTTGCCTGAGAGATAGACCGGGGCTATTGTCTGAGGTGATCAGTGAGCATTTTCCTCACAAATATCAAGTGCGACGTGGTTAATGCTAAGCTGTGGAGTCATAACGCCCAGTAGCAGCTATAATGCAAGCTACTGATGAGGAAACGAGAGGTACAATTAATGATCCGGAAAGGTTGTCTACGACGAAGCAACTATTGTGCAATGTACTTAGATGTAGCAATAAATTTAGGAATTCTAAGACAATAGTATCTGATGGGGTGTCTTATACCGAGAAAAGGCCTTCACCAGCTAACTTTTGTAGACCAAGATTATGAACGTACTTCGGGTGAAGTATTGGATGAAAAAGAGAGGCCTAATGTGAGTGCCCTTAATTGGTGAGACAAGGACTACTCTATTGTGACAATCCGGTGCAAGGATAGACCAAACTTCTCTTTGATACAATTTTTACATTGATCGATTTGCAATATTTGGTTCTCTGTCATAACCTACACCCTGGGCGGGAATGGCACTCGAAATCATCGAACTTTATGATTTTCTCTTTGACTTGCTTCTTAACTTCTAGACTTCTCTCTTACTTCTCTTGACTTTGATATGAACTTTCCTTGAATTGGATTATGGATTTAAGATTCAAGATTTCATATTTATGTATTATTTCATGATGTTTAGATATATCTTAGAGTGTTGGAATCAACTAGAAAAAATAAATACATCACTAAGAAACTATTACGAAAAGGTGGGGGGAGAATGGGATAAAATGGCGTGCCAAGCGCTCTGAGAGGCGCAGGGCGCCAGAGCACAAAGATCAGAAACTTACTTGGGGTGCAGTGACTGACGCGTTCTCCTCAGTGGTCAAAGTTTAGAAGCGCCTCTTTGGGTCTATGAGGGGCGCGACGTGCCAGGACCTTCCCCAGGTGTTCCTAGACTTTTCTTCTCTGTTTTCAACTCTAAACCCTCTAAACTTCAATGGTTCTTTTCCAAAACACTAAGGATCATTTAAACCCTCAATATATGATATATTCATACCATAAATACACCCGAAAACATGAATCAAATCGCAAGAAACTTCAATCATCACAACCCACAAGAATTCAAGAAAAGCTTCAACAATTTTCATAAAGAACTCAATTTCTAAACTTTCAAAGACTTAAATTCGCTGAATTGAATCATGGTTCGTGCGTGGGTGAACTAAGTCAACATTATGTGATCTCACATACCTTGTAGGGATCACCCCTTGATGAAATCCATGAGCGATTCTTGAATGTTCTTGACGAATATTGGACTTTGTTCTCTATTCTCCTCTTTTCTCTTCTCTCTAAGCCCTACCGTGAATTCAACTTTTCTAAACTGGATATTCTTTTCTTCTCTTGATTTTCATGACATCTTTGGATTGATCAAAATGACATTCATATTTTTAGGTCAGTGCTAGAAAGGTCTGAAAATCTATAAATTTGTTATAATTCTTGGTATTTCTTCAAAATATTGTATTAAGAGAACGTGCTTTTTTGTTTTGTTTTGTTAATGGGTATTTCATTCTCCAGGATAATCATCAAGTTATGATTTTCTTTGTTTGTTAATGTATATATTTTTCTGCTATTTTTTCTTGAAAGGAAAGCATTACATTAACAATTGTCATATCTTCATTTTAGTTTTGATCATCTAAACTAAACATGAGAAATTTCTTGATTATAGGGATGTGGGTCTCTAGTAATTTGATTTTTTCACACCCTGAACTACCCTCGAGACGTGGACATGGGACCTAGGACAACAAGTGTTCCCAATCTAACCCTGCTAGCATGATCTTGATCATACTAAAGATAATAAACTGAATGTGGAAGATAAATCATAATTTAAAATGAAAAGATGGGGAATACCATATGCTAAAACTGGGATACATGAAAACTAAAGAGTTTAATACAAAGAAGTTATTAACGTCTGTTATATCAATGCATATTCGGAGAGAACCATCTATCTTTTTTATGAACAATACTGGTGCACCACATGGAAAAATATTAGGTCTGATGAAGCCCTTGTCTAAAAGGTATTTCAATAGATCTTTGAATTCCTTAAGTTCTGCTGGAGCCATTCTGTAAAGAGGAATAGAAATAAGCTGGGTATCTGGCAGGAGATAAATTCCAAAGTCAATTTCCCTTTCGGAAGGGACTCCGGGAAGATCTTGTGGAAGCACTTTTGGAAACTCACTGACTACTGGAACTGACTCAAGAGTTGGGGTTTCAAAGCTAGAATCCTTAACCCAACTAGATGATAGAGATAAACCTTAGAGATCATCTTTCTTTCCTTAAGGTAAGAAATGAATCGACCCATAGGCACTAAGCTACTACACTTCCATTCTAAGATTGGTTCGTTTGAAAATTGAAAACGAACAATCCTAGTTCTACAATTGACTGAGGCATAACAGGAATGTAACCAATCCATGCCTAGAGTTACATCGAAGTCTACCATTTCTAACTCTACAAGATCTGTTGAGGTGACTTTTTGAGATACTGTGACAGGGAAATTCTATATACCCGTCTAGCTATAACTGGTCTCCAACTGGAATAGAGACTGACAAAGGTTCTGAGTGAGTTTTTGGACTAACACTGAATTGGAATGCTATGTAAGGAGTTACAAAAGAAATAGTAGCCCCTGGATCTAACAATGAATAAACATCAAGCTCAAAGACTCGTAACGTACCAATTACTACATAAGGAGAACTTTCCTGATCCTGGCGATCCTGAAGAGCATACAACATGTTCTGGTGTTGAACGCCACCCGTACCATATGAGTTACCCTGCTGAGTCGGGCGACTTGCTGGTGCTGCTGAAGTTGTAGACGAAGCTCTACCATTACCACCTGTTGACCCTATGTAGAAGGAAAATCCCTCAACTTGTGACCAGACTGATCAAACCCAAATCATCCTTCCTTTCGTGCGAGGCACTCACCTGGATGGTTCTTACTACACTTAGGGAAAGTGGTGTAAGTCATTGTGCCAGAAACACTTCCCTGAGACTTAGAACCTGGTTTCCTAAACTCCGGATCATACCTATTCTTAGAGGATGAAACACTAGCTGATGAAGGGGCTGGGATTGAAAATTTCTATTGACTCTGCGAGCGATTTCCACCACCTGATTTCTGCTGAGAATAGTCATAGTTCCCAGTCCTAGCCTTCTTATTCTCTTGGCATGTTCCCTAAGCTTATCACCCTCAATTTGCTGCGCATGAAGTCATAAGCCTAAACATGTTCATATCTCCTAGTAACATAGCATTTACGCACTCTATTTTCACCAAATCTGACACTTCACACAAGAATTTATTCATTTGAGCACTGGAATCAGCAACCATGTGAGGAGCATACCTGCAGAGTTGGTTAAACTTGAGCCTATACTGTTGGACCGTCATGTTTCCCTACCTTAAATTCATGAATTCCAGAGCCTTTGCTTCTTTCAACTCTATTGGGAAAAACCTGTCCATGAAGGTTTCACTTAAGAAATCGCAAGTAATAGGAGTTGTATATGTACCCCTATTTTCCTTCCACTAAGTGTACCAGATATGAGCAACATCTTTCAGCTGGAATGATGTCAACTCAACCCAATCTTTCCTAGTGACCTGCATCACCTCAAAGATCTTCTTGAACTCATCCAAGAAGTTCTGGGGATCCTCACTAGTCTGTGATCCTAAGAACTCATTTGGTTTCATCCTAACAAAGTCACGGACCCTATCTTCTTAGGATCTACCATTTTCATTCACATGAGCTTGAACCAGATTGTTCTGGTTGGCCACACTCAGAGCCAACATCTGAGTGGTGTTCCTGAACTCAGTATTGGAGATTTCCTGATCTGGGACTGGAGGAGTTGTGTTTGCATTTCTAGCATTCACATTCCTAGCGTTAGCTCTACGAGCACGCATGATATCAAACGTACAACGTCGAGTTAAAATGGAATTAGATCATACCTTACACACAATGAGAGTAAAAAGACAGTGAAGTTTTTCCTAAAACACTTCATAGCCTCCCTCTCATTAGTGTGGTGCACTTCACACCCATGAAAAAGACTACTTAGTGTGGATTTTCATACATCCTAGGACACTTAAACCTAGTGCTCTCATACCCCCGAGACGTGGACGCTGGACCTAGGACCACAGGTGATCCCAAGCTAACCCTGCTGACATGATCATGAGCATACTAAAGATAATAAACTGAACGCGGAAGCTAAATCATAATTTAAAATGAAAAGATAGGGAATACCCATATGCTAAAATTGAGATATGTGTAAACTGATGAGTTTAATACAAAGAAGTTATTAACTCAATACTAAGCTAAAATTAAGTATGTCAGAAGATAGCCTCTAAATGATTAGAAATGATGGGATAGTCCCCAACTAAGTCTAGCAAAAACTGAAACTAAAGGCCTAAAATACTAGAAATAACTCATGAATATTGTCCTCAGAGAATAAGGACTCACAACTGATTTCACTATCAGAAATCGACCTAAGCCTGATCAGGATGCTGAAAACCTGAACCTACATCACCAGAAGATGTAGTGCACATATGCGTCAGTACGTAAAAGGTACTGACAATGTAGAATAGAGTAAAACTGAAATAATACACAATTGAACAAACACACAAACAAATATAATATTCTGAACATCATATACTAAATTCTGAGCTAACTGGATGCAATGACCAAATTTATAACATGTTGAGACTAAATACTAACTGAACTGTAAATATGGTCAGTGCAATAGAGTCTAACTGAATAATGGGATCTACTAATAACCGAGAGTAAAACCACATGAGCTAAATTTTGGAGTCCGATGTATAAGCCTCATCAAGAGGACTCCATATACCCTACTAGAAGAAAAAAGGCATGCTAGCGTAATCACTAAAATGATGTCCACAGAGGGGACTTACAACCTATTTGGCTAGTAGTTCTGGGACTATTTGGGTACGGTGAACCCTAGTCCAACTCAGTATTATGCTAGTCCCAATGAATTAATTTATTAACACATTATGACTGAATTTCTGTAAATACTGGATAACTCAAAACCTAACATGGAAATTGAGAATGCAACAATTAATCTGATAATGATACACCAATAAATTATACATGTATATCTGAAGTAACTGTAATATCTGACCTAGCATGTGTAATTCAAGAACAAAAGAAATACATAGCTAAGGTTCTGAAATTCATGCAAAGTTCTGAGTAATAATATGTTAATCTGACTTGGAACATATAACTAACAAATTCATGATAATTTACTGAAGTTCTAGAAACCCTAGGTTTAATATGTTGCACATTTACAATGATTTGTGCCTCCATTTCATGTATGTCTTCCCTTTGTTCAGCAAACTCCCATGGTATTTTCCAATTTTTCACAATCATGTTCTTTAAAATCAATGAATCTGTATCCACATGAATATTATTCATCTTATGACTGAGGCAATACTTTAAATCATCCTACACGGCTCTAACCTCTGCCTCCATATATGTTGGTTGCCTCCCCTATGCTCTGTGACTTTGAATATATGAGATCTCCTCCTTTATTTCGTATACAAAAACCATAAGCACTCTGACCGGAATTCCTTTACTAGCTCCATCCGTGTTGCAAGTAAACCAACCCTGTATTGGCATCTTCCACCTCACGAGTAGATAATGTATATTGGACGGATATCTCTGAAGTGTATCCACCATTTTTGACCAATGTTTTGACATACTTTTGATCCATGGGAATTTTATCCTTATTAATTATTGTATTGCCAATTGACATTGATAATACATAGACCTATAATTTATCACCTTCCCATGTTTTATAACAGTTATTCTCTTCCATAATTCCCACATTATGATTGCAGGGACTGCCTTTAGTATCTGATCTTATTTGTGTGACATCTTGTGCTCCCACCATCTATAAATGGTTTGTTTTATATTTCTAGTTACGCTGAGACCTACACAAGAAGAAAAATGCTTCCACAGATTTCGTTCTATGGGAGGTGTTAGTAAAAGGTAAGACATGTCTCCAATTGACCCTCCTCACAACAGTAACATTTTGAGACCACATGTATCCTCAACTTCATTAAATTATTATATGTGGCTATTCTCCCCCTCCAAACCCTCCATAGGAAAAAACCAATCTTGAATGGAAAACCCTTTACCCCCATATAATTGCTCCATTCATTCACTAGAAGTTTTATTTTCATGTTGTTATAGGTTAATTTGACAGTGAAATCCCCTTTAATGCTATGCATCCACCATGATTTGTCAGTGTTGATTCTCGTTGTTGTATGTTGTACCATTTCCTCCAAAGTCAGTGATCTTAGCTTTTCTTCATTCCACTCATAATTTATGATAAAAGAATTTACCTCCAATTCCTCATCTTGTGCCAACTCTCCTTCAGTAAAGTATAATGCTCCTTGCCTGGTCCAATTATCAAATCAACAACTAGAATTACCAACCTTGATTTGCCACCATATATCGTGTTCTAACTCCACCCTGATCTTAATCATCTTCTTCCAAACCTGTGAGGCTCCTGCACTGTTTACAATTAACGGATGCATTTTCTTGCAATTCTTCTCCCTGCTAACCTCCTCAATCTGATTTCCACAATAAGAGGTGTTTTCTCATGAAGATAAAAGCAACTCTTATATTTATTAATCATTTGACCTGAAGTACTTGCATACTCTTTTAGCACCTGCATTATTTTCATCACTGAACTTCTTTCCCAAAGCAAAAAAGGATGGTATCATCTGCTAGGATAGATGATTAATCTCAGGACTCCACTTTGGCAAATTATATCCCTTAAAATATGCATCCCCATGTAAGCTGTTGCTAGGACCTCTGGTGTAATTATTAAAAGAGTAGGGGATAGAGGATCTCGCTGCCTCAATCCTCTCGAAGATCTGAAATAAACCATGTTCGCTACCATTAATCAGAATTAAATACTAGTTGTTGGACATAATCCTCCATATCATATCAAAAATCATTTCAAAGAAACAAAATCTTCTCATCACTTTGGTTGAGAATATCCATGAAACTCTGTTATATGCCTTGGCCAAATCCAGTTTCACATCAACGTTAACATTTCCCCCTCATATTCATATATCTAATAATTTCTTGTGACAACAATGCATTCTCAGTGATACTTCTGCATTTCACAAAACCTAACTAGGTTGGAGAAATTATCTTGGATAAGACCAGCAGTATTCTTTCATGAGCCACCCGTGAAATGATTTTATTCAGAAAACTAAGACTTATATATCTTAGATCTGAGAAGCTCCTTACTGATTCTTTCTTGGGTAGCAATACTATGTTGGTATGAGTAACGAATACATCTCCTGCCCATAAGAAAAAGCTCTTACTAATTTAGTAACATCATCCCCTATGATCTCCCAACAACATTTAAAGAAATGCCCTGTAAATCCATCTGGCCCACAAACAATGCTGCCATTCAATGCAAAGACCACTTTTTTCACTTCATCTTGATCTAGAAGCCTACTCATTGCCTCATTTTCGTCATCTGATATACTCTTTAGAATCTGGTCAATCATGGCATAGTCCGTTTCCATCATTTCTTCATGAAATTGCTCTTCAAAAAATCCCATAACCACTTGATCAATATTTTCATTTGTCTGCAACGTAATTTCTTTGTCAGACACTATTTGACCAATATGCAACTTTTTCCTTTTCCCTTTAACATACGAATGGAAAATTTCGTAGTTCTATCCCCATCTTAAAAACATTTCATCCTAGCCTTTAGACTACAAAAATCTTCTTCAACTTGCAAATATTTCTTCAATTATGCTTCTACTTTGCTTAATTCTGCCGGGTTGATGGCAGATGGTTGTATTTTCAATTGTATTTCCTTGACCTTTATCACATTTTCTATGGTGGAAATTTGTTGAAAAGCATTTCCATAGGCATATCTACTTCAAGATGACATTGCTTTCTTAACTCTCTTCACTGTTGCATGGAACTCTATAAAAGGGTTCCCAACAAAGTCCACAATTTGCTTAAACTTTTTGTGCTTGCTCAAATAATTCAAGAATCTAAAGAGCTTTATGAACATCTCCTCTCTTGCGCTACAAGTCATATGCAAAGGTACATGGTCAGACCCCCTGTCTGATCAGATGATGCACCTCAGATGTTGGGAACAAATCTGTATTCCTGATTCACAAGAATACTATCCAACCTTTTAAAAATACAATCATCCTCAATTCGTCCATTCCACTATGTGTATTTACTCACTCATGTTCGCACCTCTATTAACGCACCTGCATTGAGAAAAGATGCAAACTCCAAATCTTCATTATGAGTGAATGCAAGGCCTCCTAGTTTTTCTTCCTCATTAAGAGTAACATTATAATCTCCTCCGATGACACATGAACATTGTTGACTTCCTACTAACTCCTCCAATTTCTCCCATAATTCTAATCTGTCCAAAGGATTACATATCGCGTACACAATTGTGATTAGAAAAAAATTGTTTCTTATTTTGAACTTAATGGTTATTTGATGGAATGTATCGAGAATAATGTTTCCTTCCCAAATTGTCCTCCAAAAAAAACAAATCTTTTCAGAACTGTTCACCCCCGCATGCTCAAAGCCTAATTTACTTTTGTAATCTTCCAACTCATATAGATTTTAAAATGGTTCCATTAGAGCTATGAATGAATATCTGTGTCTTTTGTTTAAGTCCATTAATCTCTCAAATGATTTTTGAGTATTAACCGACCTAATATTCCAAAAGAGTATTTTTTTTCAATCATTGATCACTATTAGATGCCCTCTGCTGCTCCTTGCTTGGACCTGTAAATGAATTCTAACTTTGCCTTTCCTTTCTCCATTTTTCAACCTGTTGGTATGCCTTGCTAATTTGTTGAATATTGTATTCCAGCTCTTCATCTCCTCTCTTGAGCTACAAGTCATATGCAAAGGTACATGGTCAGACCCTGTCTGATCAGATGATGCACCTTATATGTTGGGAACAAATCCATAATTCCTGATTCACAAGAATACTATCCGACCTTTTAAAAATACAATCCTCATCAATTCGTCCATTCCACCATGTGTATTTACTCCCTGATGTTCGCACCTCTGTTAACGCACATGAATTGAGACATGGCAAACTGCAAAGCTTCATTATGAGTGAATTCAAGGTCTCCTAGTTTTTCTTCCTCATTAAGAATAACATTGATATCACCTCCGATGACACATGAACATTGCTGACTTCCTGCTAACTCCTCCAATTTCTCCCATAATTCTAATCTGTCCAAAGCATTACATCTACAAAATTATTTCCTATTCTAGAATTAATGGTTATTAGTTGGAACGTATCGAATATAATGTTGCCTTCCCAAATTGTCCTCCAAATAACCAAATCATCCCGGAACTGTTCATCCCCGCATGCTCAAAGCCTAATTTCTTTTTGTAATCTTCAAACTCAGATAGATTTTGAAATGGTTCCATTAGATCTATGAATGAATATATGTGTGTTTTGTTTAAGTCCATTATTATCTCAAATGATTTTTGAGTATTAACCGACCTAATATTCCAGAATAGTATTTTTTTCAATCATTGATCACTATTAGATGCGCTCTCCCTGCTGCTCCTTGTTTGGATCTGTAAAGGAATATTTACTTTGCCTTTCCTTGCTGCATTTTTCAACCTGTTGGTATGACTTGCTAATTTGTTGAATATAGTATTCCATCTCTTCATCCTCCTCAAGGTCCTTTTTTTGCTGCAAAACATCATCATCATCCTCTACTAAGTCTGGAACTTTCCTTATTACAGATTCTGCCTCGTCCCTATGATTGTCATTCTACGAGTTTTGATCTTGTTCAAGCACTTCACATAATTCATAATCAGTACAGTCCTTTTCTTTTTCGTAGTTTTTCTCCTCATTGTTATACTTTGTTGAAACAACTTCGTCATTACCCCTTTGAGTCACATCTCAACCCCTTCTCCTTCCTTGAGAACTGTCCACAATGTCACCTGGTTTTGCTATATTTTTCTTTCCAGCATGATTGTACCCTTCAGACTTCTCATTATCCATTGTACTATCCTTAAACTTGGATATCTAGTCCTTGTTAGCACTCCTTTGAACACCAGGAGTTCCTACACTTGTTCCAACAGGTTGTATTTATTTTCAGTAATTATTCAAACCACCTTCTCCGACTATTTTGGTCTGTCTCCTCCCCATTTTTTGTATCTTTTCTCTACAAAACCTTCTTCTCTATTAGATTATTGCATGTTTCCAACTTTTGTTGAGTCTTCCACGGCTGTTCTCCTAGCAATAGTATTCTTCTCTGTTCTGTCGTTTTCCTTCCTTTAAACTTGTCTTGTTTTTTTGGATACAATTCAAGATGCACAACAAAACATTGTTCCTCATTGTGTACCTGAATCATACATGTTTGACAATACTTTTGCACATGACCGTACTTAATTTTGATCCATTTCTCCATTACTTCCTCATTGTTTCTCCTCATTCAAATTTTAATCCGTTTTGGGAATTCTTTGAGTAGATTTACATCCATCATAACTCTTGCACAACTTGGCCTCGTCTTATTCTTTGTTGCCAAGTCTACCTGTAGTGGCTTTCCTACTGCTTGTGCAAGTGAAAACACTGCTTCTTCCCCAAAATGATTTGGTGGAAGCGATGGAAAAAGTATCCATGCAATTGTTTTTGTTGTTTCCTCCTCAAGATTGAACACTGGATCCCATTTCAGCTTTCTCATTGGAAAAGTCCAGTAATTCTGTGTGATGTAAAAGTTGGGTTAGATAATAGGTGCACTTAATCCTCCAATAATATCTCCCTTATCAAAACGTGTCTATTACTAAGCAACCCAATATTGCATTCTCCCATTAGTTCACATTGTTTAGGGATCAATTTTCTGAGATCCTGTATGTCAGGCCACCCATATGTAAACTTTCCAATCACCGCATATTCCAGATTTTCGTTTACGATCATCTTGTTTAATTCTTCTCATTCCCATATCACGGTGTAGGGTTACGTTTCCTAGAGAGCATCTATGACAATTTTTCTAGTTTATTTCATCAACTATACCAAAATAATATTGATATTCACAAATCACTAGCTCTCATCTATCTAATCATTCAAATCACAAATCTTCAGCAAGTTCTTCTTTGTTGAAAATCTTCTTGCTCCTCTTTGTTGCAATTTGTAGCATATGAGTTTCTTAAAGTTTAAACACCTGAGACAAACTTCAGTATGATCGAGAAACTTCTCATATTTATTTAAGATGATTATAACTACACTGCAGATATGACAATTGTTAGTGCAAGTTTTTTATCTTTAACAAAAAATATCAGAAAAGATATATACATTAACAAAGAAAGAAAATCAAAGCTTGATGATTAGTTTGGAGAATGAAATACCTATTAACAAAACACAATAGAAAAGCAGGTTTTCTTAACACAAAATTCTAAAGAACTCCCAACAATCATAACAATATTATAGTTTTTCAACACTTCTAGCAACCGTTGACCTAAAATATTATGAATGTCGTTTGGATCAACCGAAAGATATCATAAAAAATAAAACAAGATAAACATCAACATTACCCTTCCAAAATATATGTAAATCACTACATTCTTCAATAGAAAGCTTAATTTATTTTCTAGCAATAACATCAACCAAAGAAAAGAGAATTGGGGGTGATGCAAAAAAAGAAGAAGAGAAATGGGGGTAACAAAAAAAAAGGGTATTGTGTAAAGAAAATAGGAAGATTTTTCTATTAAGATTTTTTTAATGGAAGAGTCCAATTGAACAAAGTTATACTTTTTGGATTGAAGGTATCTTTTCTTGGATACAACAATCAGTTACTTAAGAATTGCCGACACACACTCAACAATCCTTTCTTTTTTCATTACCCACCCCCCAATTCTCTCTTTTCTTCATTACCACCAATCTCTCTTCTATGGTTCATGTTATCACTAAACAAAAATTTTCAACATTCTATTATAGAAGGTAGCGATTTACGTGTAGGTTGGACTAATGATGCTGTTTTTTTTTCTTGTTTTAATTTGTATGACTGATTAATCAAAATGACATTCATGTTTTAGGTCAATTGGTGCTAGAAGTGTATGAAAAACTATAATTTGTTATGATTCTTCCTATTTCTTTAGAATTTTGTGTTAAGATAACATGTTTTTCCGTTATGCTTTGTAAATGTGTATTGTATTCTTGGGGCTAAGCATCAAGCTTTGATTTTCTTTTTCTGTTTAATGAATATATTTTTCTACTATTTTTCTAAAGGGTAAAAATTAACCAATAATTGTTATATCTGCATTTTAATTTTGAACATTTGAACTAACAATGAGAATTTTCTTGATTAAGTGATGTGAGTCTCAAGAAATTCAATTTCAAGAGACTCATCTACTACAAAGTGCAATGAAGAGGAGCAATAAGATTTTCAACAAAGAATAATTTGTAGAAGGTTGGTGCTTTGAATGTAAAGATGGAGGAGAGAGCTCATAATTTGTGACTATGGGCAAGTCATTTTGCTAAAAAAATAAATTTATTTTTGTTATAATTGATGAAATAAACTAGAAACATGGTTGTCATTTTAGAAACATTTTTATGATAACCATGTTACTAGTTTATTTCATCAAATATAACAAATACTAAATTGATTTTCATAGCAAATGGATTTGCTCATAGTCACAAATCATGAGTTCTCCTCCATCTTTGCATTGAAAACACCAATCTTCAATAAATTCTTCTTTGTTGAAAATCTTTTTGAGCCTATTCGTCGCAATTTGTAGTTATGAGTTTCTTGAAATTGAATTACCAAAGACCAGTTCACTATAATCAAGAAAATTCTTATGTTCAGTTCAGATGATCAAAACTAAAATAAAGATATGATAATTATTAGTGTAACTTAAAATATGTACATTACCAAACAAGGAGAATCAAACTTAGATGGTTTAGCCCATAGATTGAAATACATATTAATAAAACACAATAGAAAAGCAGGTTCTCTTAATATAAAATTCTAAAGAACTCCCAACAATCATAACAAAATTATTGATTTTCAAACACTTCTAACATCCATTGACCTAAAAATTTATGAATGTCGTTCGGATCAACTGAAAGATATCATAAAAATAAAACAAGAAAAACATCAGCATTACTTATCCAACATAGACGCAAATAACTACATTGTTCAATGGAAAGCTGATTTTTTTTTTCTAGTTATAACATCAACCATAAGAAAAGAGAATTGGGGGTAATGAAAAAAAAAAGAGGACTGGGGGTAACGAAAAAAGAGTGTTGAGTGTAAAGAAAATAGAAAGATTTTTCTATTAAGGATTTTTTAATAGAAGAGTGCAACTGAATAAAGTTATACTTTTTAGATTGGAGAAATCTTTTCTTGGATACAACAATCAGTTACTTATGAATTGCTGACACACACTCAACAATCCACTTTTTTTTCATTACCCGCCCCCCAATTCTCTCTTTTCTTCATTACCACCAATTCTCTCTTTTATGGTTCATGTTATCACTAAACAAAAAAATTCAACTTTCTATTATAGAAGGTAGAGATTTCCGCCCAGGTAGGACTAATGATGTTGATTTTTTTCTTGTTTTAGTTTGTATGACATATTTTGATTAATCAAAATGACATTCATGTTTTAGGTCACTGGATGCTAGAAGTGTTTGAAAATCTAAAATTTGTTGTGATACTTGTTATTTCTTCACAATTTTGTGTTAAGAAAACATATTTTTGTGTTGTGCTTTGTTTATTGGGTACATTATTCTTTGGGATAATCATCAAGCTTTGATTTTCTTTGTCTGTTTAATGAATATATTTTTCTACTATTTTGTATAAAAGGTAAAAAGTTAAACCAACAATTTTCATATCGGCATTTTACTTTTGATCATCTTAACTAACCATGAGAATTTTCTTGATTATAGTGATGTGAGTCTCAAGTAATTGAATTTCAAGAGACTCATCTACTACAAAGTGCAACGAAGAGGGGTAATAATTCTTTCAACAAAGAAGAACTTATAGAAGATTGGTGCTTTGAATTTAAAAACGGAGGTGAGATCATGATTTGTGACTATGGCAAGTCTTTTTGCTAAAAAATAATAATTTTATTTTAGTTATAATTGATGAAATAAACTAGAAACATGGTTGTCATTTTAGAAACATTTTTATGAGAACCATGTCACTAGTTTATTTCCTCAAATATACCAAATATAAAATTGATTTTCTTAGAAAAAGGATCTGCTAATAGTCACAAATCATGAGTTATCCTCCATCTTTACATTGAAAACACCAGTCTTCAGCAAGCTCTTCTTTTTTGAAAATCTTTTTGACCCTATTCGTCGCAATTTGTAGTAATGACTTTCTTGAAATTGAATTACCAAAGACGAGTTCATTATAATCAAGAAAATTCATATGTTCAGTTAAGATGATCAAAACTAAAATGCAGATATGATAATTATTAGTGTAATTTTTTTTTTCTATTAGAAAAGATAACAGAAAAATTATATAGATTAATAAACAAAGAGAATCTAATCTAGATGAATAGCCCGGAGATTAAATTACATATTAAACAAACAGAATAGAAAACCAGGTTTTCTTCACACAAAATTCTAAAGAACTCCAACAATCATAACAAAAATATAGATTTCAAACAGTTCTAGCACCCATTGAACTAAAAAATTATGAATGTCTTTTGGATCAACCGAAAGATATCATAAAAAATAAAACAAGAAAAAAATCAGCATTATTGGTCCAACATAGAAACAAATCCCTACATTCTTCAATAGAAAGCTGATTTTTTTTCTCAGCAATAACATCAACCATAGAAAAGAGAATTTGGGGTGATTAAAAAAATAAAGAAGAGATTGGGGGTAACAAAATAAGAGAGAATTGAATGTAAAGAATAAGAAAGATTTTTCTATTAAGGTTTTTTTTAATTGAAGAGTCCAATTGAACAAAATTATACTTTTTGATTGGAGAAATTTTTTCTTGGATACAACAATCTGTTACTAATGAATTGCTGACACACACTCAACAATCCTCTTTTTTTTCATTAACGCCCCCCAATTCTCTCTTTTCTTCATTACCACCAAATCTCATTTCTATGGTTCATGTTATCACTTAAAAAAATTCAACTTTCTATTATAAAAGGTAGCGATTTCCGTCTAGGTTGGACTAATGATTCTAATATTTTTGTTTTGATTTGTATGACATATTTCGATTATTCAAAATGACATTCATGTAGGTCAATGGGTGCTAGAAATGTTTGAAAATCTTTAATTTGTTATGATATTTTCTATTTCTTCAGAATTTCGTGTTAAGAAAATATGTTTTTCTGTTGTGATTTCTAAATGGGTATTTTATTCTTTGGGTTGATCATCAAGCTTTAATTTTCTTTGTCTGTTTAATGAATATAGTTTTCTACTATTTTTTCTAAAAGGCAAAAAATTTAACCGACAATTGTCATATCAACATTTTAGTTTTTATCTTCTTAACTAACCATGATAATTTTCTTGATTATAGTGATGTGAGTCTCAAGTAATTCAATTTCAAGAGACTCATCTAATACAAAGTACAATGGGGAGGGGCTGTAAGATTTTCAACAAAGAAGAACTTGTAGAAGATTGGTGCTTTGATTGTAAAAATGGAGGAGATAGCTCATAATTTGTGACAATGGGCAAGTCATTTTGCTAAAAAAATAATTTTCTTTTTGTAATAATTGATGAAATAAACTAGAAACATGGTTGTCATTTTAGAAATATTTTTATGATAACCATGTTTACTAGTTTATTTCACCAGATATACCAACTATAGAATTGATTTTTTCTTAGCAAAAGTCTTGCTCATAGTCACAAATCATGAGCTATCCTCCATCTTTACATTGAAAACACCAATCTTCAGCAAGCCATTTTTTTTTTAAAATCTTTTTGACCCTCTTCGTCGCATTTTGTAGTAATGACTTTCTTGAAATTGAATTACCCAAGACAGGTTCACTATAATCAAGAAAAAATTCTTATGTACAGTTCAGATGATCAAAACTAAAATGCAGATATGATAATTATTAGTGTAATTTTTTTCTTTTAGAAAAAATAGCATAAAAATATATACATTAACAAACAAAGAAAATCAAAACTAAATGATTAACCCGAAGATTGAAATACATATTCACAAAACGCAATAGAACAACAGGTTCTCTTAACACAAAATTCTAAAGAACTTCCAACAATCATAAAAAGATTATTGATTTTCAAACAGTTCTAGTATTCATTGACCTGAAATATTATGTATGTCGTTTGGATCAACTGAAAGACATCATAAAAAATAAAACAAGAAAAACATCAGTATTACTGGTCCAACATAGACGCAAATCCCTACATTCTTCAATAGAAAGCTGACATTTTTTTCCAACAATAACATCAACCATATAAAAGAGAATTGGGGGTAATGGAAAAAAAAAAGAATTAATGGTAGAGAAAAAGGAGAGTATTGAGTGTAAAGAAAATAGAAAGATTTTTCTATTAAGGTTTTTTTAATAGAAGAGTCCAATTGAACAAAGTTACACTTTTTGGATTGGAGGAATCTTTCCTTGGATACAACAATCAGTTACTTATGAATTGCTGACACACGCTCAACAATCCTCTCTTTTTTTCATTACCCCGTCCCTAATTCTCTCTTTTCTTCATTACCACAAATCGTCTCTTCTATGGTTCATGTTATTACTAAACAAAATTTTTTGACTTTCTATTATAGAAGGTAACGATTTCCGTCTAGGTTGGACTAATGATGCTGGGTTTTTTTTCTAGTTTTGATTTATATGACATATTTCGATTAATCAAATGACATTTATGTTTTAGGTCAATGGGTGCTAGAAGTGTTTGAAAATCGATTATTTGTTATGATTCTTGCCATTTCTTCAGAATTTTGTGTTAAGAAAAACATGTTTTGCTGTTGTGCTTTGTTAATGGGTATTTTATTCTTCGGGCTGTCAACATGCTTTGATTTTCTTTGTCTGTTTAATGAAAATGTTATTCTACTATTTTTTCTAAAAGGGAAAAAATTAAACAACTAATTGTCATACCTGCATTTTAGTTTGATCATCTTAACTAACCATGATAAATTTCTTGATTATAGTGATGTGAGTCTCAAGTAACTGAATATCAAGAGACTCATCTACTACAAAGTGGAACGAAGAGGGGCAATAAGATTTTTAACAAAGAAGAACTTATAGAATATTGGTGCTTTGAATGTAAAGATGGAGGACAACTCATGCTTTCTGATTATGAGTTAGTACTTTTGCTAAAAAATAATTTTATCTTAGTTATAATTGATGAAATAAACTAGAAACATTATTTTCATTTTAGAAACATTTTTATGATAACCATGTTACTAGTTTATTTCATCAAATATAATAAATATAAAATTGGTTTTCTTAGAAAAAGGACTTCCTCATAGTGACAAATCATGAGCTCTCCTCCATCTTTACATTGAAAGCATCAATTTTCAGCAAGTTCTTCTTTGTTGAAAATATTTTTAACCCTCTTCGTCGCAGTTTTTAGTAATGAGTTTCTTGAAATTGAATTAGTAGAGACCCACTTCACGTTAGATGGTAGTCCTTTAGTCTTTTCATTGTCATTACCTTATGTTAAGACTTGGGTTTGCCTTAATGGCCAAGTTGAATGTTCATTTATAATATTCCAGTTTATTTCATAACTGTATGTTTATTGATTTATCTCTTCTGCTAAGTAAGTAAGCCAGGCCAAGGGTCCTCTCGAGGCCAACAATAACTTTTGAGTGTCAGCCACGCCCAGGGTGAAGGATCGGGGCGTGACAAATCCCTAGTTTTGACACCTTTCTTCCTTGAGCATTATAGCATAGACTTATTCTAATTGTTAATTTTGAAGGAAAAAAGATTGTTTAGTGAAAAAAAGTAATCAATGATGGATACATAGTGATTCAGAAATTCTCTCTGAAAGAATGTGATGAAAAAAAAGAGAAGAACAAAAGAATGTGACATGGAAAAAATCCTATGAAAATAACTTTGGAAATATTTTTGGTATAAGAATTACTTGTCAAATAATTGTTGAAGAAAGGGCTGAAAATAAAGAGAAGAAACTAATGGGTGAATAAGTCTTAAAGTCCAAAAATCTTACTGAAATGTAAGTCATTATTATATTGTTTTCCTACTCGTCCCCTAACCTACATTACCACTGGTTAAAGTCCTACTTGATTATACTCGAGCATGCTTAATTAGTGGAGAATTACATAATGGGCATGCATATTATTCTTTATTCACACATGTGAATTTTCTTTGTGAATGTCAGAGTTGTTCTTGATATGAAATCCTTAATTTATATTAAATATTTTGAATTGAGTGTGTGGATTATTTTTTTTTGTGAGGGTACTTGTTTCATGATAGATAGGTGATTTTATTAACTTTCTTTGATGAGAATAGGCAAGCAAACTTACATTTGATTAGTTTAAAGACTTTCCTTGAGGTTAGAAGGACGAGCAAAAGTCTAAGGGTGGGTGTTGATGTGAGGCCAAAATTATATTTTCTCATCACTATGTGTCTCACATTTAGTATTTTTATTTGTCCTTTTTGAACATAAATTTTATGGATAGTGCTAAATAATGCATTTTATTTTTAGGAGAAAATGGTGAAAAAAGAATAAATTTGAATTTAAAACGAATTAAAAATAAAAGATTATAGGAGAAAATCAAAAAGACAACTTAAGGGATTAAATTTAATATTATAATAAATAAATATATAAAGACAACTTAAGAGGTTCTCTTTTGTATAAGTACTAGGTAATTTGCGGTCATAATTTATAATTGCATTGAACTTGCTAATAAATTTTTTTTACTAATATCCATACATTGAAAATAATAGAAAAAAGGTTATTAAAAAATTATTAGCAGTATTTCAACATGAATTTTATTATTTTTCATTATCACATAACTCAAGAACGTTTAATCAATGAATTATCATGAAATATTAAATCATTGGTTCTATAATCAACATTAAAACGAAAATAAAGAAGAAAATAAGAGTATATATACAAAAACAATTCGTAATAAAAATAAACATTTAAGTTGCATAGATTATACAATTGTAATATATGTCTTAGTAGATAATTTAAAATTTTGGTAACATAATCAAAAAAGAAATTACGCTTGAACATGAGAATAATTATAACTTTTGAACTTGCATATTGAATTTCTTCGATTGATAAGTGAGAAATTTCATATCTATGTAAAAATAGATTATATGTAAGCTTATATATAGTACTTTTAAGTTATAGAATTTAATATAGAATATCAAAACATGAATTATTGGAACTGAGTACAATAATATTTTCTGCACAATGAATATACGTATTATATATGTATATGTTCAATTTAACCGGAGACAATAATTTTGCAAAAACATAAACAGTAGAGTTTAAAACATGTGCTGAAAACAACAATTAATATAATCAGCATAAATTAATGAGGTAAAAAAACATACCAGGATATATAAAAACTAGGTAAATTTTTGGAGCTTCGCGCAGCGGTGAACTACGTCAATAATGTATTTATGAACATTTGATAATATAAGTTTTCTTGAGTGGGTACAAACCTACAAAAATTGTCAAGAAAATTTTATCCAAAGATGAAATGAATTTTTTTAATCGTAACACAAAAGGATTTGATTCTAAATGTGTATGCATTTTGGTATCAATTCATCATTTTACTGTAGTTACTCATCACCAAACTCTTTACAAAATATATGTAATTGTTTCATTGAATATATTTGTATTTTACAAAAATGATACAAATATTTTATTAATCAATTGCGAGAGTTTTTCTCCTAATAAAGACCTTTACATACAATATATATATATATTTTACATCTTATAAAATTAGTTGTGTACTTGATAAATTAATTAAAATTTAAAATGACATCTCTTGGAGTTCAATGAAATAACGTATCTCACTCAAATAATTTGGATTAAATGATATCTTGTCTAGTTCCTTATTCAAAATAATTTGCAGTCAACGACAATACTTTGATATCCAAATGACATATGTTGTTGTTTATGTTTCGATCAATATGGTTAAGATTTTATTTTTACAACTTTTAATCTAGTATCTATAAGGATAGGACTATTTCTTTAATATTTTATTATTATGGATTCATCCTACTTTGAGGGGTAATTCATTGACTTTAGTCAACCATTTGAACGCAAACTTGTGATTAAGGTTGAGTACGATACTTAGCATTCCATTACATTTATTTATTTTTTGAATGTCACTAATCTATTGAATGTCTCGATAATATAGAAAGTTGAATAACTAAAACTCTAATGTAGTGTGAAACCACCATAACTTTGAACCCTCAAAAGTCCATTCTTGGACACCCCATTGTCTTTTAGCGATTGAAAACATTAATGTCATTTATTTTAAAAGTTTAAGAGTTCTAATTTACATGGCACCAATAGTCTAATGATTACATCAAAGTCTTGATTAACCTACTTTAACATAATGAACAAAAACATATGTATAAACAACTAAGTTTAAAATATGTAATCAAAATAGAATATAATAACATAAGCGTAAATTAATGACTGTAAAAAATATCAGGATCTATAACAATAGAATAAATGCTTATTTATAGACAACAAAGGGTAATGTGAACAAATACTTATTGTGTCTTATTGGATAGGTTACAAGTCTTGAAAAAGTTACAACCTTTCATAATCGTCATAACTTTTATAAAATAACATTTTAAACCTATCAGTCATAAATACTAAAATACTATATTATCTTACATAGAAGTTTATGTGGTAACAAACATTAATAATGTAAAGGAAAATGAAATGTATTACATCTTATCATTTATCCTTAATAACGTATATAAGCATAAATTAATGAACGTAAAAATACATACAAAGATCTGGAACATAAATAATGATGTCAGCGAGCCACCGAACATGAACAAATATTTAGTTGTAAAGAAGAAGAAGAGGTTTAAAATTTATATTGTTTTAAAATGAAAGGAAATTTCTCTATTTATTGACAAACAAAGGATAGCGTGAACAAATGTTTATTGTGCCTTATGGGAAATGTTACAATTATTTGGAAAATTTGCAATCATTCGGAAAGGTCACAACGATTTGGAAAAGTTGCAACCCTTAGTAAAGATTCCAACCTTTCATAAAAGTTGCAACTCTTCATTAAAGTCTCAACTTTTCATAAAAGTCGCAACTCTTCATAAAAGTCGTAACTCTTCATAAAAGTCACAACATTTCATAGAAGTCACAACTCTTCATCAAAGTCGCAACTCTTCATAAAAGTCACAACTTTTCATGAAAGAAGATAGTTTTGGAACTAAGTAAATTTAAAAGGAAATTCTTGTTTGTGGTGGCGCACGTAGACGAACCTAAGATTATATATATATATATAATAGAATGAAAAAGAAAGTAGAAGAGCACAATTTTCCCTTATGAAAACTATATCCCTCCAATCAGAGGCGGACCTAGAGTACTGAACCCCCTCGGCAAAAAATTACGTTGTATATTTAAGGTATTTTAAAGAATTTTTATGTTTATATATTGATTTTGAACCTTCCGAATATAAGAATAGAGGTTGACTTAGTGGTTTAGGGGTTCAAACCACTACTCTCTTTTTTCAAACCCCCTTAATAGAAATCTTGGATGTGACCAATACGCGAGGCCTAAAGAATTACATCCTCTCAGAATCACCAACTTATTGATACAAAAATAGTGGTGTCAATAAGTACTCAATAGGAGTAAAGTACACGAACATTTAATTTTGCGGAAGTAGAAGAAGAAGAAGAATTTTTTTTTTTGATTTAAAATGAGAGAAAATTACTTTTTTATAAATAACAAAATGTTGTGTGAACAAATAATTATTGTGCCTTATCAGAAAGGTTACAACTATCTGGAAAAGTTACAAACCTTAAGAAAGTTCACAGCCTTTCATAAAAGTCACAACTTTTAATAAAATCGCAACTCTTCATTAAAGTCGCAACTCTTCATAAAAGTCACAACTTTTCATAATAGTCGCAATTCTTCATTAAAATCACAAATTTTCATAAAAGTCACAACATTTGACAAAAGTCGCACCTCTTCATTAAAGTCGCAACTTTTCATAAAAGTCACATCTTTTTATTGAAAGAAAAAGGCTAGTTTTGGAAATAAATAGATTTAAAAGGGAATTCTTGCTAGTTATGGGCCATGTAAGCGGGTCTAGGGTTCTATTTTATATAAATATATGATATATGATATATGATATATGATATGATATGATTAGTAGCTATAGGCCATTGTTATGGGGCTGTAGCTATGGAAAATTTTCGAACATCTATTGTTTCGAATTAATGATTGGTTATCGCTTAAATTAATTTTGTATTCTTGTTTTAGTATTTCTTGACTGACAATCATAGAGATAAATTTTTTTTTACTCCTAAATCGAGGGACACTACGGTACATAGACCAAAGGATACCAAAAGCATGATCTTCTTTCTATTAAATTGAGTTGATTTTTTTAGGAGAGACGCCCGGAAAAACATCTAGCTTGGTTAGGAAGAAGGATGAAATTTAAAATCTCACCAATTAGGGGTGTCTATCCCCTCTCAACATTGTAGTTCGAGACAACTATTTGGAGTAGACGATTAGAGGTTGGAAGACCATGATCATCATAAATACAAACCTGTATATCTGTAATTTGATAACCGTAATCAATTCGTGCATGAGATGTGATACATGAAACCCTATGCATGTTGTGGCCTTGTAATTGTTCAACCATTGTACGTAATCTTATTATTTACTTTTTGCATTCTTCTCTTTACAAATAGAAATAAACACTTTTGGTACTCTTAAATAAATAATTAGGCTAATAGTTAACTGAAAATTCCTTTGGGTTCGATAATTAAATTATTTTGAGAGTCACTATATTACTTGTGCGACCACCTACACTTTGTGTGCAATTGGGAGCAACACTTATACTTGTGGAGGAAATGAATGCAAACATTGTTGTATTTGAATTTTCAAGCGCAAGGCTGAAACTCGAAGTATACATAGCATCAAAAACTACAGAAGGCGAGTCTTCTTAACTACCTACAGTTAAGATTTGGTTCTTCCCCCTCACTTTTGAATTAATATTGATTGAAAGACATTGTGACTTAGATTTGCTTCTTTCCTCACTGTCTTGAATCTGCTTATGTTGTCCAATAGCAGAAGATATCTTCCTCATTTTGAGATTTTTAGTTTCCCAGATGAATGGTACAGTCTACTGCAAAATTAACAATTGCTAGTTTCTTTAGTTTCATTTTATCATGATATTCTGTTCCCTAGAAGTGCATTTTGCATATTTAGAAATATTCACAAATATTATATATAATTTACAATGGGCATTCTTATAATCGAGGCACTCAGAGGTTTAAATATTTAAACGTAAAGCAGGGGTGTAATTATATCAACTTACAAAAAGCACAAGAGTGGACAAAAAGGTAAAACTCAGCATGTTCTTGGAATCACTCGAAACCTCGTGTCTGGTTGAACTAATAATGAAAATAAATCACATATCTTGATAGTTATGTACGAAGTTTAAACAATAACTAACAATCCAATCTGGGTAACTATTATCTGATGAATTTTGTCTTTGTTATCATCTAATTAGTGCATATAACCAAATCACCCTATTGAAAATTTAAGGTGGCAAAATTGGCGTGCAAAATTAAACTGTACTTAACATACACTGAAGGTTTTTGATGATGTGTCTGAGTTATTTTATTTGGAGTAGTCTTTCTCCTTTTTAGATCGTAGCAGAAAAATTTCTACAATGGCTAATGATCGTGCCCAAATCAGTTTCCTGAGAGATAGACCGGGGCTATTGTCTGAGGTGATCAGTGTGCATTTTCCTCACAAATCTCAAGTGCGATGTGGTTAATGCTAAGGTGTGGAGTCATAACGCCCAACAGCATCTATAATGCAAGTTACTGATGAGAAAATGAGAGGTACAATTAATGATCCGGAAAGGTTGTCTACGATGAAGCAACTATTGTGCAATGTACTTAGATGTAGCAATAAATTTAGGAATTCTAAGACAATAGTATCTGATGGGGTCTCTTATACCAAGAAAAGGCCTTCACCAGCTAACTTTTGTAGACCAAGATTATGAACGTACTTCAGGTGAAGTATTGGATGAAAAAGAGAGGCCTAATGTGAGTGCCCTTAATTGGTGATATAAGGACTACTCTGTTGTGACAATCCGGTGCAAGGATAAACCAAACTTCTCTTTGATACAATTTTTACATTGATCGATTTGCAATATGTGGTTCTCTGTCAGAACCTACACCCTGGGCGGGAATGGCACTCGAGAATCATTGATGGCCCCAAGCGAACCCTTGGCCTAACTTACTTACTTAGCGGAAGACTTAAACTAAAGTTTTGAAATAAAATGGAATGCTATACAAGAACATTCGACTTGGCCATTAAGAGAAACCCAAGTCTTAACAAAGGATAACGACAATGAAAAGACTAAAGAACTAACATTTGACTGTATATGAAGCCTCTAAAACAACTAAGATGGATTTCGGGACAAATCCCACGACATCCTAATGAACTAATGAAATAACTGAAATCAATAAAAAAAAAGTCATCTGGAATGCAAGGAGGCTCACCAACAGACTCTGGAGTGCTCACTGGATAAACGATGCGTTGCGTGATGATCCTGCAGGTTACCTGCATCTGCATCATAAGACGATGCAGGTCAACTGACATTAGTACATTGAATGTATGAGTATGCGAGTTAGAATGCTAACACAACATAGGCTTGAAAAGAATCTGAAGAACATACTTGGCTCAAATGGACTCAATATAACTAAACTCGTTTCAGTACAACTTAAAACAAGTGAAATATAAAGAAAAGTTGTTTAAAACACGAAGTAAACTCTAGGTTCATGCAAAGATACATAAAATTCTGAAATGTATGTTAAAATACAATAAACTATACTTAAAAAAATACAATTACTTAAATGAGAGTTTTCTAAACGATAACCATCAAGTAAGAGGTATTGTGATGATACGTTGTTTTGCCTCAAGCTGCCAGGGTCGTCCCATACCTTGCCATGATTATAGAACCTGAACTACTAAGTGTATCCACTAGTCTATGCTAAAAAGCACTATGGAATCATCTAAAAAGTATGACCCTTTTCAACCCATGATGGCTTCATGGTTTATGGTGGCTTGAAGTTTCGTGAACTCTCCCCCATATCGATGTTCAATACTACTCCCATAATATACTAGCTCTTTATGTTTAAAACCATAACCTCTTTCTATAGTTTGAGATAATTTCTCAAAACTTAGCTCAAAGACTATCTTTGAAAGATCAATTTCCTCTCTTGCTTGATAGTGAAAGCATTTACTCTTTACTGAAAACTAGCTTAAAGACTATTTTGAAAATCAAATTTCCCTTTCTTCTTTAAATGTGAAAACATTTACTTATTACCGAAAAAAAACTAGCTCAAAGGTTCTTCTTGAAATCAACTTTTCCTTTCTTCTTTAAATGTGAAAATATTTGTTCTTTGGGAATACATAGTCCTGATATATTCTTTTGAAGAAATGAGTTCAATATTTATTCTTTACTCAACTCAAAACATAAGTCTTATAACAAAGTTAAAACATTTGTAAAATACTTTTGAAAACTTTATGATTTTCTCTTTGACTTGCTTCTTAACTTCTAGACTTCTCTCTTACTTCTCTTGACTTTGATATGAACTTTCCTTGAATTGGATTATGGATTTAAGATTCAAGATTTCATATTTGTGTATTATTTCATGATGATTAGATGTACCTTAGAGTGTTGGAATCAACTAGAAAAAATAAATACATCACTAAGAAACTATTACGAAAAGGTGGGGGAAGAATGGGATGAAATGGCGTGCCGAGCACTCTGAGAGGCGCAGGGCGCCAGAGCACAAAGTTCAGAAACTTACTTGGGGTGCTTTGACTGACACGTTCTACCTAGTGGTCAAAGTTCAGAAGCGCCTCTTTGGGTCTATGAGGGGCGCGACGCGCCAGGACCCTCCTGAGGTGTTCCTAGACTTTTCTTCTCTGTTTTCAACTCTAAACCCTCTAAACTTCAATGGTTCTTTTCCAAAACACTAAGGATCATTTAAACCCTCAATATATGATATATTCATACCATAAATACACCCGAAAACATGAATCAAATCGCAAGAAACTTCAATCAACACAACCCACAAGAATTCAAGAAAAACATCAACAATTTTCATAAAGAACTCAATTTCTAAAATTTCAAAGACTTAAATTTGCTGAATTGAATCATGGTTCGTGCGTGGGTGAACTAACTCAACACTATGTGATCTCACATACCTTGTAGGGATCACTTGTTGATGAAATCCACGAGCGATTCTTGAATGTTCTTGACGAATATTGGACTTTGTTCTCTATTCTCCTCTTTTCTCTTCTCTCTAAGCCCTAGCGTTAATTCAACTTTTCTAAACTAGATTTTTTTTCTCTTGATTTTCATGACATCTTTGGATTGATCAAAATGACATTCATATTTTTAGGTCAGTGCTAGAAGTGTCTGAAAATCTATAAATTTGTTATAATTCTTGGTATTTCTTCAAAATATTGTATTAAGAGAATGTGATTTTTTGTTTTGTTTTGTTAATGGGTATTTCATTCTCCAGGCTAATCATCAAGTTGTGATTTTCTTTGTTTGTTAATGTATATATTTTTCTGCTATTATTTCTTGAAAGGAAAACATTACATTAACAATTGTCATATCTTCATTTTAGTTTTTATCATCTAAACTAAACATGAGAAATTTCTTGATTATAGGGATGTGGGTCTCTAGTAATTCGATTTTTTCACACCCTGAGCTACTGATGCGCTCAAATTTACTTCTCAACTAATGAGGTTGAGATCGATCCCACAAGGAAAATAGTTCAGACTTAACTTTATTCTATTATTACTATTATTTAGCCAACTATTTTCCGAGAAAACAAAAGACAAAAAGGGGGTTTTATTTCTAAATTAATGAAAATGATTAACTAAATAAAAATGAACAACTAACAGATTCAGCTTTCGGAGTTAAATCAAATTATAAAAGTAACTAGGACTTAAGTGTTCCCCATAGGTTCCTAATTTGGTAAATCTAACTATAACAATTCTATCCTAATATCTTGCATGTAAAGTGATAAGTTATGTATCTCTAAATCCTTGGTCTGGCATCTAGAGAATTTCACTCCGCACCTTGGTCCGGCTACGTGTGTTGCTATACTAACCCTTATCTTTACCTCATATTAAACATCGTATTCGGTATTTGACTAAGTTATTAACTCGTACCAACCAATACTAGCCTATTAGATAGTCTACACTAAATCCATGTTGATAATTCTTTTCCTATTATCTACCTCCTTGGTCCGGCAAGTAGCATTAAGGCGAGTTCTAACGTTGGCCATCCGTTAAAAAGACTTCTACACGAAAGAATTATCAATACATGCAAGACACCACTCTAGAATTGTTATTTAAGTTAGATTTTTACCTTGTTATTCACCCATGGTTCCCACAACCCTAGCTATGAGGTTTAGTTACCCATGTTCATAATTACACAATTCATATTGTTAATGGAAGAATTCATGCACTTACTTTTATGAAAACGAATAGTTTCCCAGAATTTAACTTGATTAATCAACAAAATCACCAACAATCAATTCCCGAAAAAGTATCTTAATTCCCAAAATCGAGAGTTCAATACTATAATAGAAGAACTAAAAACTAAAAATTATCCAGAAAGTCTAACCCCAAAAACGAGGTTTTTCCAACTATTTATAATAAAAACAAAATCTAACCAAAGAAGGATTCTATTTACTAAAAATCTGTCCAAACGCGTCTAGGTCGACGGACCACGTGACGGACCGTCATGGACACGACGGACCGTCATAGCGTCCGTCATCCCATACTTCACACATTCTTCTGTTGCTTTATTCATTCCCCTCGACGGACAGGTATGACGGATCGTTTCAAGCACGACGGTCCGTCGAGGGTCTTCGTTCCAAAATACTTGAACTTCTTGGAATTTGGGTACTGGACTACTTCTCTGATCATCACAACGAACAAGCAGGACGGACCGTCGTGGCTATGACGGTCCGTCATGGGCTTCCGTAATCCCACACTTAGTCAGACTTCCCCATTTTCCTTCAGCAACTTCTCCCTTCCCTACGATGCCACCTACGGACCGTCACAGCCTCGACGTACCGTCATGGATCCCGTAGGTGGTCTCTTCTGCATTTCTTTCTCAAAAACTTCCGCGTTCATCCTTGGACAGATTTTCTGCAAACAAAGAGAAACTTACATAAAAATCAACACAAAAAGGCTTTCGACACACACACTAAACATAAGGAAAAAGCATTAGAAATACCGTGAAACCACGGTACCTCAACACCCTCAACTTAAATTCGTTGTTTGTCCTCAAGCGACGCACTATGACTCACTACAAAATCTTTGTACAAAAGTATCCATATTTTAACTTTCGCAATCATTTGGCTATCAATCCCGATTATTCTCATTATGTTCATGCATGGTATCACTATTAGGCATTGACTTGTGTATAATCAGACCATGACATAGACTTCACTACGCAATGACACCTATCCTCTTCAATTTCTCACCGAGATGCTAATATTTCTGGTATTGCAACTCCTGTCCTCACTTCAAATAACATCCTCATTTTTCACATAATGATTTTAGTTTGAGTATAAGGATCACTTTTCGACACTCACTCTCAGAACAAATTCACAACTCATTTATACATATTGCCATAGGCTTGCCCTTATTTTCACTACTTCAAGTTCGCCATACAACTCTTAGGATCACAATAGGACTTTTTTTTTAGATTGTAACATAGGTTCAGGGTCAGGTAGGGTATATTTAGGTATACTTTAGTGACTTGTTGCCCTCCTTGACATATCGGCTAAGCGAACCACCTTTTTATCATTTTATTTCGACCTATTACTCAATTTTCTTTTCACTTTGCTGTTTTCCCTTTCTTATCCTTATGTGTAAGTGACTTTTCTCTTTTCTTGTGTTTATTTTGCTTTTTATTCATATTTTTTTTTAGTCACTTCTGTTTTATTCTTTCTTTCTCTTCATTCTTTCAACCCCACTTTCCGGGGTTTTCCTTATAACAGCCACCCTCAACTCATGATTTTGCCATGAGTCAAGGTTCACAATACCCATGGTTGGGTCAGGGCCAAAACAAGGTTGCTTTCTGCATTAGCCACCCTCAACTTATGCTTTTGGCATAAACTGAGGTGCACATGTCCAAGGAGGGACCAGGGCCAACACATTGTTCCCAGAGAAGATCATTTGGGGTGAAAAAGAAAGATCTATTTTGAGCTCAATTCATTTGGAGCAAAAAGTCATTAACTTCATTTGGTTTTCTGTTATTTTTAGGCTCAAGATTGACTATTTCGAACAAGGGCCTATGATCCTTTCCAAATTGATTGATTTGACTCACTTTTAGCAGGACTAACCAGGCAAGTTCTAGCTCAGTATTGATGGTGGACATTCGAATTCACCTCACACTCACTTGACATTCCTTGCATTCCCAGATTATTAGACACCTAGTTCAAGTCTTAGATTCAGGATCATGCAGTAGTGTATCTTTATTTCATGTTTCAAACCACACAATTATCACTTACTATGCCTAGTCATGCATCATTTTGATTATCGAGATATCATATTTATTTTAGCCATCATGCTTCAGATTTATACTATGTACATAAGATATGACATGCCGGTTCAACAATAAAAGTAATCAGTCTTTTGGGGAAAAAGAGCACAGGCAAGAAAACCCCAAAAGAGGATCGTGAACTTGGGCTACTCAGAATTCACCCAAGTACTCACTTTCCATTTACCCCACCCCCAACAAAAAGATATGCAATTGTCCCCAATGCATAGAAAAGCTAAACTACGCGAAAGGTAAGTGAAGCAAACCTGAGGCGCTAAGCGCCGGCGATCAGCAAGCTGGTTGGTCCGGTTCACCGGAACAAACTCCCTGCGTAGTCTGGACATCCTCAGTAATGTCCTCAGCATCAACAGCACCATCAGTAGTGCCTCCCACAGAATCTACAATTTTGGAGCTAGATGCCCCGGCAGCGAACTCTACAGCCCTCAACTTAAGTTTTTCCTAAAACATTTCATAGCCTCCCTCTCATTAATGTGGTGCACTTCACACCCATGAAAAAGTACTTAGTGTGGCTTTACATACATCCTAGGACACTTAAACGTAGTGCTCTCATACGAATTGTCATGCACCGAGCTACCCCCGAGACGTGGACACTGGACCTAGGACCATAGGTGATCCCAAGCTAACCCTGCTTACATGATAATGAGCATACTAAAGATAATAAACTGAACGCGGAAGCTAAATCATAATTTAAAATGAAAAGATAGGGAATACCCATTTTCTAAAATTGAGATATGTGAAAACTGATGAGTTTAATCAAAGAAGTTATTAACTCAATACTAAGCTAAAATTAAGTATGTCTGAAAATAGCCTCTAAATGACTAGAAATGCTGGGATAGGCCCCAACTAAGTCTAGCAAAAACTGAAACTAAAGGCCTAAAATACTAGAAATAACTTATGAATATTGTCCTCAGAGTTTAAGGACTCACAACTGATTTCACTATCAGAAATCGACCTAAGCCTGATCAGGATGCTGAAAACCTGAACCTACATCACGAGAAGATGTAGTGAACATATGTGTCAGTACGTATAAGGTACTGACAATGTAGGATAGAGTAAAGCTGAAATAATACACAACTGAAGAAGCACACGAACAAATATAATATTCTGAACATCATATACTAAATTCTGAGCTAACTGGATGCAAATACCAAATTTATAACATGTTGAGACTGAATATAACTGAACTGTAAATATGGTCAGTGCAATAGAGTCTAACTGAAGCGTGGGATCTACTAATAACCGATAGTAAAACCACATGAGCTAAATTTAGGAGTCCGATGTATAAGCCACATCAAGAGGATCCAATATACCCTACTAGAAGAAAAAAGGCATGCTAGCGTAATCACTAAAATGATCCCACAGAGGGGACTTACAACCTATTTGGCTAGTAGTTCTGGGACTATTTGGGTACGGTGAACCCTAGTCTAACTCAGTATTATGATAGTCCCAATGAATTAAGTGATTAACACATTATGACTGAATTTTTGTAAATACTGGATAGATCAAAACTGAACATGGAAATTGAGAATTCAACAAATAATCTGATAATGATGCAGCAATAAATTACACATGTATATATGAAGTAACTGTAATATCTGACCAAGCATGTGTAATTCAAGAACAAAAGAAATACATAGCTAGGGTCCTGAAATTCATGCAAAGTTCTGAGTAATAATATGTTAATCTGACTTGGAACATATAACTAACAAATACATGATAATTTGGTGAAGTTCTAGAAACCCTAGGCTTAATCATGATAAGGGAATCAAGAATCTGACTGAAAACTAAGGACCCAATGGGTGAAACCCACTAATGAAATCTCACATACTTGGTGATGAAATCCTCAGAGAAATCTTTAGATTTTGGGGCTGAAACTGGTGAAACCTTGTTGTGTTCTTGAACTAGGGTTCTTGACCTTTTTTCTCTTTTCTTGCTTCTAATTTTCTAAGTTTTAATTAAATATTTGACTTAGGTAACTTTTAGTTATGTTTCTAGGCTTAAACTGACTAAAATTTGATGATTTATGACATAAACGACATATCTTAAGGGTTAAATAAACTAGAAAAAGACCAAAAGACCCCCGAACTAATTGTTGTCAAACTAATCGGTGACCTGGTATGACGGGTCGTCGTTCAATCGATGGTCCATCGTTTGGCTCTGATTGACAAGCCTTCACTAAAACGGGCATAACTTTTTACTCGAAGGTTGGCGTTTAGCAAACTCGATGGCTATGGAAAGATAATTCAATTATATATCATATCATAGGTCATGAGACACCTAATTCATTTTGTTTTAAAGGTTATGACCATTTGAAGTTGACCCTATCAGCAATTCCCCCTAACTAACTGCTAAACATCACTTACGGTCAGACTTACAGACTATACATCAAACGACGGTCCGTGTTGGTCATCCATAGTTCATGTCAGAGGCTGGTTAACTTGAGTCTCAATCCACAGACACAGACCATGGACCGTAGTCTGACTTACAGACCGTAGGTCTGTCCGTGGATTGACACTTAGTCGATTTTTCTAGGCTAAGTTTTGGGAGAGCTTTAGTGGCAATCGACGGATGCACAGTGCGGGTCGTCGATCAGACTACGATCCATCGATAGTGACCGTCGATTGCACTTGTAAATTTCTGAAAAACTAATTTTTAGTTTGTTTTGGATACATGGTGTTACAGATTTCAAGAGACTCATGTGCTACAAATGGCGACAAGGAGGGGCAAGAAGATTTGAACAAAAACGAGCTTGCAGAAGATTGATGCTTTGAACATAAATATGGTGGAGAACGCATGATGATTATGGGCAAGTCTTTTTACTAAAAGAATCAATTTTAATTTTGTTATACTTGATGAAATAAACTAGAAACATGGTCATCATAAAAATGTTTCCAAATGAAGACCATGTTTCTAGTTTTTTTTTAAAGCTAAATTTGGACTCAAGGTCCCTTTATTAAACAACCCAAAAGGGACAATATTTACACAGACAAAATGGGTTCTAGTCGGCCCAAAAGTGACCAGACCACACATTTTAAATAAAAGTGCCCTTTGGCAGGGTTTCCAAAAATGCTCTTTCAACATCCTTTTTCACTTCTCCCTTCTTCATTACTCATTCCGCCTCCTTGGAGGCATGAAAATGTACTGCTCTAGGGAATAAACATTCTTCCTCAGCATTTGTGACCGACTATTCTAATAAGCTTTCAAAGGTTTGTCCTCCCTCTTTCTTGAATTGTGTTTCCTCACCTGTCGGCTGATTGTGACTGTTGTAGGCGTACTTTTCGGTTGGAATTTGGAGATCTTGTTGAACTTGATAGTGATTAGAGGCCTTCCTTTTTAGCTTTGAAAATTTTTGTAAGTGATTTACCCTTGTCCCTTGCTTAATCTTTTCTATTCTTCTCATTTAACTGTGATTCGTGTTGTAGGTGAAGCTGAACACGAGAAAAGGACTTTTCATCCACCAGATTCCTTGCAGAGTGCTTCATTAATATCAGATTTGGTCCTTTTACTCTCACTTTTACTCGTCCCTATATCCCATTTTTCTTGTTGACATAGCTTAGTCCTAGGAGTAGTTCTTTGACAACACTTCTGCTCAAGTTAATTCCAGAATATAACTTGTTTATATAGTTGTGTCTTCACTGTAACCAAACATGCTACCCATTGTTGTCTAATTTTATTCTTTTTGAATTGATACAAACTGAAGGATCTAATGCTTGCCCATATTAAGAATCTTTCTTTCCAGGATTGGTAATTTATTAAAGCTTAAGAAAACATGTCTTCCTTCTTTGTCAATTGTTGTATTTTCTATGAAGTCTGTTGGCCGATTTGTCTCTTTGAAAATATGTTGCACATTTACAATGATTTGTGCCTCCATTTCATGTATGTCTTCCCTTTGTTCAGCAAACTCCCATGGTATTTTCCAATTCTGCACAATTATGTTCTTTAAAATCAATGAATCTGTATCCACATGAATATTATTCATCTTATGAATGAGGAAATACTTTAAATCATCCCACACGGCTCTAACCTTTGCCTCCATATATGTTGGTTGCCTTCCCTATGCTCTGTGCCTCTGAATATATGAGATATCCTCCTTTATTTCGTATAAAAAAACCATAAGCACTCTGACCCGAATTCCTTTACTAGCTCCATCCGTGTTGCAAGTAAACCAACCCTGTATTGGCATCTTCCACCTCATGAGTAGATAATGTATGTTGGACGGATATTTCTAAAGTGTATCCACCATTTCTGACCAATGTTTTGACATACTTTAGATCCATGAGAATTTGATCCTTATTAATTATTGTATTGCCAATTGACATTGATAATACATAGACCTATAAGTTATCACATTCCCATGTTTTATAACATTTATTCTCTTGCATAATTCCCACAATATGATTGCAGGGACTGCCTTTAGTATCTGATCTTATTTGTGTGACATCTTGTGCTCCCACCATCTATAAATGGTTTGTTTTATATTTCTAGTTACGCTGAGACCTACACAAGAAGCAAAATGCTTCCACAGATTTTGTTCTATGGGAGGTGTTAGTAAAGGGTAAGACATGTCTCCAATTGACCCTCCTCACAACAGTAACATTTTGAGACCACATGTATCCTCCACTTCATTAAATTATTATATGTGGCTATTCTCCCCCTCCAAACCCTCCAAAGGAAAAAACCAATCTTGAATGGCAAACCCTTTACCCCCATTTAATTGCTCCATTCATTCACTGGAAGTTTTATTTTCATGTTGTTATAGGTTAATTTGACAGTTAAATCCCCTTTAATGCTATGCATCCACCATGCTTTATCAGTGCTGATTCTCATTGTTGTATGTTGTACCATTTCCTCCAAAGTCACTGATCTTAGCTTTACTTCATTCCACTCATAATTTATAATAAAAGAATTTACCTCCAATTCCTCATCTTGTGCCAATTCTCCTTTAGTAAAGTATAATGCTCCTTGCCTGGTCCAATTATCAAATCAACAACTAGAATTTGCAGCCTTGATTTGCCACCAAATATCATGTTCTACCTCCACCCTGATCTTAATCATCTTCTTCCAAACCTGTGAGGTTCCTGCACTGTTTACAATTAACGGATGCATTTTCCTGCAATACTTATTCCAGATGTATTCAGCCCATAAAGAGTTTATGGATACTCTAGAGTTCCACCATAGCTAAGAAAACAAGGCTTTATTTATATCCTGAATCTTCCTAAATCCAATTCCACCTTCCTCTTTTGGAAGACACATATCCCCCATGCCACCCACTGTTTACCTTTAACTCCCCCCATATTTTCAAAAAGAATTTAGTAAAAATTTGATGATTTTGGTCCATGACTTTCTTTGTTGGATTCATAGTTGATAACAAGTGAACTGACATAGATTGAAGAACATGCTTACCTCCAACTGATAGGCATTTATTATGCCATGAGAAGATTGTCATAGCAACTTTCCTAATCAAGTCTTCAAAATACCCACAGATGCTCCTCCCATAAAATATTGGACATCCCAAATACAGAAAAGGAAAAGTTATTTGTCTTATCCCTGCTAACCTCTTCAATCTAATTTCCACAATAAGAGGTGTTTTCTCATGAAGATAAAAGCAACTCTTATATTTATCAATCATTTTTCCTGAAGTACTTGCATACTCTTTTAGCACCTGCATTACTTTGATCACTGAACTTCTTTCCCAAAGCAAAAAAGGATGGTATCATCTGCTAGGATAGATGATTAATCTCAGGACTCCACTTTGGCAAATGATATCCCTTAAAATATGCATCCCCATGTAAGCTGTTTCTAGGACCTCTGCTGCAATTATTAAAAGAGTAGGGGATAGAGGATCTCGCTGCCTCAATCCTCTCGAAGATCTGAAAAAAACTATGTTCCCTACCATTAATCAGAATTGAATACCAGTTGTTGGACATAATCCTCCATATCATATCAAAAATCATTTCAAAGAAACAAAATCTTCTCATCACTTTGGTTGAGAATATCCATGAAACTCTGTCATATGCCTCGGTCATATCCAGTTTCACATCCATGTTAACATTTTCCCCCTCATATTTATATATCTAATAATTTCTTGTGACAACAATACATTCTCAGTGATACTTCTGCACTTCACAAAACCTAACTAGGTTGGATAAATTATCTTGGATAAGACCACTAGAATTCTTTCATGAACCACTCGTGAAATGATTTTATTCAGAAAATTACTAAGACTTATATATCTTAGATCTGAGAAGCTCCTTACTGATTCTTTCTTGGGTAGCAATACTATGTTGGTATGAGTAACGAATACATCTCCTTCCCATAAGAAAAAGCTCTTACTAATTTAGTAACATTATCCCCTATGATCTCCCAACAACATTTAAAGAAATGCCCTGTAAATCCATCTGGCCCACAAGCAATGCTGCCATTCAATGCAAAGGATCTAGAAGCCTACTCATTGCCTCATTTTCGTCATCTGATATACTCTTTAGAATCTGGTCAATCATGGCATAGTCCGTTTCCATCATTTATTCATGAAATTTCTCTTCAAAAAATCCCACAACCACTTGATCAATATTTTCATTTATCTGCAACGTAATTTCTTGGTCAGTCACTATTTGACCAATATGCAACTTTTTCCTTTTCCCTTTAACATACGAATGGAAAATTTCGTAGTTCTATCCCCATCTTAAAACCATTTCATCCTAGCCTTTAGACTACAAAAATCTTCCTCAACTTGCAATTTCTTCAATTATGCTTCTACTTTGCTTAATTCAGACGGTTTGCTGGCAGATGGTTGTATTTCAATTGTATTTCCTTGACCTTTATCACATCTTCTATGGTGTCAATTTATTGAAAAACATTTCCATAGGAAGATCTACTTCAAGCTGACAGTGCTTTCTTAACTCTCTTCATTTTAGCATGGAACTCTATAATAGGGTTCCCAACAAAGTCCACAATTTGCTTAAACTGTTTGTGCTTGCTTAAAAAATTCAAGAATCTAAAGGGATTTATGAACGTCTCCTCTCTTGAACTACAAGTCATATGCAAAGGTACATGTTCAGACCTTGTCTGATCAGATGATGCACCTTAGATGTTTAGAACAAATACATAATTCTTGATTCACAAGAATACTATCCGACCTTTTAAAAATACAATTCTCATCAATTCGTCCATTCGACCATGTGTATTTACTCCCTGATGTTCGCACCTCTATTAACGCACATGCATTGAGACATGATGCAAACTCCAAAGCTTCATTATGAGTGAATTCAAGGTCTCTTAGTTTTTTTTCCTCATTAAGAGTAACATTGAAATCATCTCTGATGACACATGGACATTGCTGACTTCCTGCTAACTCCTCCAATTTATCCCATAATTCTAATCTGTCCAAAGCATTACATCTACAAAATTATTTCCTATTCTAGAATTAATGGTTATTTAATTGAACGTATCCAATATAATGTTGCCTTCCCAAATTGTCCTCCAAATAACCAAATCTTCCCGGAACTGTTCATCCCCGCATGCTCAAAGCCTAATTTCTTTTTGTAGTCTTCCAACTCAGATAGATTTTTAAATGGTTCCATTAGAGCTATGAATGAATATCTGTGTCTTTTGTTTAAGTCCATTATTCTCGCAAATGATTTTTTGAGTATTAACCGACCTAATATTCCAGAATAGTATTTTTTTTCAATCATTGATCACTATTAGACGCCCTCTCCCTGCTGCTCCTTGTTTGGACCTGTAAAGGAATTTTTACTTTGCCTTTCCTTGCTCCATTTTTCAACCTGTTGGTATGACTTGCTAATTTGTTGAATATAGTATTCCATCTCTTCATCCTCCTCAAGGTCCTTTTTTTGCTGCAAAACATCATCATCATCCTCTACTAAGTCTGGAACTTTCCTTGTTACAGATTCTGCCGCGTCCCTATGATTGCCATTCTCCGAGTTTTGATCTTGTTCAAGCACTTCACGTAATTCATAATCAGTACAGTCATTTTCTTTTTCGTAGTTTTTCTCCTCATTGTTAAACTTTGTTGAAACAACTTCGTCATTAACCCTTTGAGTCACATCTCAGCCCCTTCTCCTTCCTTGAGAACTGTCCACAATGTCACCTGGTTTTGCTATATTTTTCTTTCCAGCATGACTGTACCCTTCATCCTGCTCATTATCCATTGTGCCAGCCTTAAACTTGGATCTCTAGTCCTTGTTAGCACTCCTTTGAATACCTGGAGTTCCTACACTTGTTCCAACAGGTTGTATTTATTTTCAGTAATTATTCCAACCTTGTTCCAAACCTTCTCCAACTATTTTGGTCTGTCTCCTCCCCATTTTTTGTATCTTTGCTCTAGAAAACCTTCTTCTCTATTGGATTATTGCATGTTTCCAACTTTTGTTAAGTCTTCCACGGCTGTTCTCCTAGCAATAGGATTCTTCTCTGTTCTGTCGTTTTCCTTCCTTTCAACTTGTCTTGTTTTTTTGGATACAATTCAAGATGCACAACAAAACATTGTTCCTCATTGTGTCCCTGAATCATACATGTTTTACAATACTTTTGCACATGACCGTACTTAATTTTGATCCATTTATCCATTACTTCCTCATTGTTTCTCCTCATTCAAATTTTAATCCGTTTTGGGAATTCTTCGAGTAGATTTATAGCCACCATAACTCTTGCACAACTTGGCCTCGTCTTATTCTTTGTTGCCAAGTCTACCTGTAGTGGCTTTCCTACTGCCTGTGCAAGTGAAAACACTGCTTCTTCCCCAAAATGATTTGGTGGAAGCGATGGAAAAGATATCCATGCAATTGTTGTTGTTGTGTCCTTCTCGGGATTGAACACTGCATCCCATTTCAGCGTTCTCATTGGAAAAAACCAGTTATTCTGTGTGATGTAAAAGTTGGGTTAGATAATAGGTGCACTTAATCCTCCAATAATATCTCCTTATCAACACGTGTCTATTACTAAGCAACCCAATATTGCATTCTCCCTTTAGTTCACATTGTTTAGGGATCAATTTTTTGAGATCTTGTATGTCAGTCCATCCATATGAAAACTTTCCAATCACTGTATATTCCAGATTTTGTTTTACGATCATTTGGTTTAATTCTTCTAACTGCCATTCACGGTGTAGGGTTACGTTTCCTAGAGAGAATCTATGACCATGTTTCTAGTTTATTTCATCAACTATACCAAAAATAATATTGGTATTCACAAATCACGAGCTCTCATCTATCTTGTCATTCAAAGCACCAATCTTCAGCAAGTTCTTCTTTGTTGAAAATCTTCTTCCTTCTCTTCGTCGCAATATGTAGCAAATGAGTTTCTTAAAGTTGAAATACCTGACACCAACTTCAGTATGATCGAGAAACTTCTCATGTTTAGTTAAGATGATTATAACTACACTGCAGATATGACAATTGTTAGTGTAAGTTTTTCTCTTTAACAAAAAATATCAGAAAAATATATACATTAACAAAAAAAAGAAAATCAAAGCTTAATAGAAAATAAAAAAACATCAGCATTACTGGTCCAACATAGACGCAAATCCCTACATTCTTCAATAGAAAGCTGATTTTTTTTCCAACAATAACATCAACCATAGAAAAGAGAATTGGGGGTAATAAAAAAAAGAGAATTGAGGGTAGAGAAAAAGGAGAGTATTGAGTGTAAAGAAAATAGAAAGATTTTTCTATTAAGGTTTTTTTAATAGAAGAGTCCAATTGAACAAAGTTACACTTTTTGGATTGGAGGAATCTTTTCTTGGATACAACAATTAGTTACTTATGAATTGCTGACACACACTCAACAATCCTCTCTTTTTTTCATAACCCCGTCCCTAATTCTCTCTTTTATTCATTACCACAAATCCTCTCTTCTATGGTTCATGTTATTACTAAACAAAAATTTTCGACTTTCTATTATAGAAGGTAACGATTTCCGTCTAGGTTGGACTAATGATGCTGTTTTTTTTTCTAGTTTTGATTTATATGACATATTTCGATTAATCAAAATGACATTCATGTTTTAGGTCAATGGGTGCTAGAAGTGTTGAAAATCTATAATTTTTTATGATTCTTGCTATTTCTTCAGAATTTTGTGTTAATAATAACATGTTTTTCTGTTGTGCTTTTAATGGGTTTTTTATTCTCCAGACTGTCATCATGCTTTGATTTTTTTTTCTGTTTAATGAAAATATTATTCCACTATTTTTACTATTTTTTTTAAAAGGGAAAAAATTAAAGAACTAATTGTCATATCTGCATTTTAGTTTGATCATCTTAACTAACCATGATAAATTTCTTGATTATTGTGATGTGAGTGTCAAGTAATTGAATTTCAAGAGACTCATCTACTACAAAGTGCAACGAAGAGAGGCAATAAGATTTTTAACAAAGAAGAACTTGTATAAGATTGGTGCTTTAAATGTAAAAATGGAGGACAACTCATGATATGTGACTATGAGCAAGTCTATTTGCTAAAAAAAAATTTTATTTTTGTTATAATTGATGAAATAAACTAGAAACATGGTTGTCATTTTAGAAACATTTTTATGATAACCATGTTACTAGTTTATTTCATCAAATATACCAAATATAAAATTGATTTTCTTAGAAAAAGGACTTTCTCATAGTGACAAATCATGAGCTCTCCTCCATCTTTACATTGAAAGCATTAATCTTCAGCAAGTTCTTCTTTGTTGAAAATATTTTTGACCCTCTTCGTCGCAATTTTTAGTAATGAGTTTCTTGAAATTGAATTATTAAATACCCACTTCGCGTTAGATGTTAGTACTTTAGTCTTTTCATTGTCATTACCTTATATTAAGACTTGGGTTAACCTTAATAGCCAAGTTGAATGTTCATTTATAATATTCCAGTTTATTTCATAACTATATGTTTATTGATTTATGTCTTCTGCTAAGTAAGTAAGCCAGACCAAGGGTCCTCTCGAGCCCAACAATGACTTTTGAGTGTCAGCCACGCCCAGGGTGTAGGATCGGGGAGTGACAAATCCCTAGTTTTGACACCTTTCTTCCTTGAGCATTATAGCATAGACTTATTCTAATTGTTAATTTTGAAGGAAAAAGGACTGTTCAGTGAAAAAAAGTAATCAATGATGGATACAAAGTGAATTAGAAATTCTCTCTGAAAGAATGTGATGAAAAAAAAAGAGAAGAACAAAAGAATGTGACATGGAAAAAATCGTATGAAAATAACTTTGGAAGCATTTTTGGTATAAGAATTACTTGTCAAATAATTGTTGAAGAAAGGGCTGAAAATAAAGAGAAGAAACTAATGGGTGAATAAGTCTTAAAGTGCAAAAATCTTACGGAAATGTAAGTCATTATAATATAGTTTTCCTACTCGTCCCCTAGCCTACATTACCACTGGTTATAGTCCTATTTGATTATACTCGAGCATGCTTAATTAGTGGAGATTTACATAATGGGCAAGCATATTATTCTTTATGCACACATGTGAATTTTCTTTGTGAATGTGAGAGTTGTTCTTGATATGAAATACTTAATTTATATTAAATATTTTGAATTGAGTGTGTGGACTATTTCTTTTTGTAAGGGCACTTGTTTCATGATAGATAGGTGATTTTATTAACTTTCTGTAAGACCTCGGAAATGAGATAAGGTGTCTAGATCTTAACATGTTCGTCTTAATGTTATAAGGTCCTAAAATGCCTTATTATGTCATATAGAGTCAGTGTGCAAAGTTTGAAGTGATTTGGAAGTCGAACGTCAAGGGACGTCCAAGACGTTCGACGAATAGTCGCTTATGTGCCTCATGTGTGTATGCATGCCTAAATTGTGTGAACTGAGTCTAATAAGTCTTTAAATGGTTTTAAATGATGTTTAATGTTATTATATGAAGTTTCGTGAAGTTTGGAGGTCAAACGCCCAAGAACGTCCAAGGCGTTCAAAAGATAGCCCCTAAGACGTTCATCGTATGTCATGTTGGGGTCAAGGCTGTTTGGACGTCTTGTAGGTGTTTGTTTTTGATGAAACTTATGTGGAAGGTCTATAACATACTAAGGTTTGTAATCGCGTTGGAAAAGTCCGGGTACGACTTCTAAAGGGCCCCACAAGAGGCCCCAGAAGAAGGACCCCAAGGCTGCCTATACACTGCCTGGGCAGTGTCCCTTGACGGACCCAATGACGGACCGTTGGGACACCAACGGACCGTCAAGCAGGTCTCGTCGAAGGAGACTTGCCTTGGGCATGTCATGATCCAAGAAATTGGCCAAGTCATGGGCGACGGAGGGCATGACGCCCCGTCAAGCCCATGACGCCCCGTCAAGGCCTACGTCGCGGATGGCCTGCAGGTTGGCTGCCTGCGTTCTGCCAAGTCAGGGGTGAATTTGTAAATTCACCCCACATCCTAACCTGACTATTATAGGTTTATTTGATTATTTTTGGGTGTATTTAAGGGTCCAAAAACGTGACCAACCCATTCTCAAGTCCCCTCACTCAAATTGAACCCTTCCCTTCCCAAAATATTCTCTCTAGAAACCCCCATGGTTTTTGAAGCTCAAGAACAGCTTGTAGATGGGATTCTCATGAGTTCTTCATCAAGTTTTATAGGTCTTCATGAAGATTAAGGTATGGTGATCCTTCATCTCTAAGTAACCTTTCACTTGGAGAGTTCTTCTTAATGTTTTTTCAAAGAAATCTTATGAACAAGTTTCCAATCTTCCAATCTAGCCATGGGTTATTTCTCAAAACATTTCTAAAGATTAAATCATGATTAATTAGTATTAATATGATGAGTTGAATGTGATTTCACTTCAATTGCATGATGAACCCATGTTCCTTCCAAAAATGGTTTAGCTCTTGAAAGGGTTTTGTGATTATGGCTTGTTCTTGATGAATTGGTGATTCTCTTATGTTGAATTGCTTGTGGTTATTGTTATTGACACTAAATGATGTTGAATTGATGATGATAAGTCCATGATGATAAATATATGAAGTTTTGAGCATGAATAACCTATGTTTCTATATGTTGTCTTGAAGACGATTGTGAGATCGGTTGTGTAGGCTCTTGATTTCGTATGAACTGCTGTAGCTACTCTTTTAGGGTGATGTAATGGATGAATTTTGTAAGTATAAATCCTTAATGTTCAAATTAAGAAGGGCTTGCATGAATTGGTATAGATTCTTTTAGGTTATGAAGTCAAGAGCTAAGTATGTGATGGATCTTGAATTGTGATTAGATGATGCATGACTTAGGCTTGATTTCTTACCTAATTAGCTACTGCCTTAGACTTGTATATGCATGAATTATGGTCTAAAATCAATGTTAGGGAAGATAGCTAATGATCTATGTTATTCTACTTTCCTAGTATGTTGATATGTTGTATTACGTTATGGTATAATCTTGTAGTGACTTGCACATGGTTTCTTATATGTTCAAAGTACATTTAGATACTGCCATATATGAGTTTTATTGATGAATAAGGTGTATTGATCAATGATGATCAAAGGGTGAGAATTGGGTAATAATGCTTAATTCCTTTACTCTTCTACTTCTCTATTCTTTATAGTAATGTTGATGAAGCCTTGTATGGCATTGTGTGGTATGGTCCACTTATGGTGGAGGTGTTTACTTTATTGTCATTATATATGTGTTGACCATGGCCTTGAAGGCAAATTGATTAACTTATGAATATGTGCTTAAAATGATACTATGAGAAGATTATGCCTACTTTCCTATTCTAGTTGTGAATTAGGTTATGTGGCTATTGTATGGGCATGAGTATAATCATGTTAGGGTATTGTATAGGTGCTGCCATTGATGTGTTAAAGTGGTTAATAACCTTTACCCATGTATCCCTTATATGGAAGTGTAAATAGCTAAAGTTAGGAGTCTTGATTACATGGTATATATTGTCATGTCTCCTATGCTATTATGTGTTGTGTGCTATGTGCTTGAAGTATAATGTGGTCTAATAAGTGTGGCGGACTTAAGATGTTATTGATAGCCATTATGTGATCATGTTGGTCAATGTACACACACTCTCACTTACATGCATATTATAAGTAGTATAACTCATGGTGTCTAAATGAAAGGTAGTTTTCATATTCACTAGTGTCTACTACTATGTATGTTAAGGTGATGTTCATGAATGTATGATTTGTATTTCCCTTAATAGGATGACTTGATAGGTGTACTAGTATGGACAAGGGTATGGGACCTTGTCTATGCATTGCACATGTGTATCTTGATAGGATAGTTCCTAGGTTTGGTTCTTATGCATATGAAGGATGATTATATGAATATGTTATGAATATGATGTATATGATATGATGAGGTATGAATGTGTATAATGTCTTAGTAGGTTTATATGAAAGTATTACTCATATAGTTATGCCTATAGACTTATGCATTGATATATGAACGTGTGTGACTTGATGTGTTATGTGAAAGGTTTGCTCACATATATATATATACACTCACACATGGATGATCTAGTAATTTAGAGGGGCCTTGATAGGGGTGCCCAAGAATGTTATAAATTCTAGATAGGTGCTTGAATATGCTATAAGCATATGAATGTTGGATATTCTAAAGCTTATGTTTTATGAACAAACGTAATAAAAGCTTTTCAATAAAGGGAACCTAACTTAGCACCGAGCGAACTTGTATATGAGGGAGTGACACTTTCCAACATAGGAAAGGCAGGGTTCACTACGGTCCTCATGTGAGGGGTGACACTTTCTTATTTAAGAAAGGCAGGGTTCATTACAGTCCTCACGGGGTGGATAGCCTCATGACCCAATCTAGGGTGTAGAGTTGATATTTCCATGATTTCTCCAAGTTCTATAAACTATGTTGCCACCATAGGATACTAGCTAGTGGATTTCCACATAAACAACTATGTCATATTAGGTTCTACTTTGGCCGGTAGACCACCTTCCATCGGTGTAAGGTTTTATGACACCGGATTCCATGATTAGCACCCATGGTCTATGTCGGTTAAGGTTATGGTTTCCCTAAAGGTAAAATGGACAGTGGAAGTAATTGAATAGGATCCTTACTAGGAGGACTTAAGGTAAGTTACTTAGGATAGGTGGAAGTAATGAACCCATCTAGACATTGCACAAGTGACTCCTTAGGAAGTCTTAGGAAAGCATCCTAATGCATCTGATTATGTATGTGTCCTTTATGTATGATATTGTAGTCTTGTTTTGACTATGATTATATTGTACTATACTTCTATGGTGGCATGTGTTGTCTTGTGTAGATACTATGTATGGTATTCTTTTATGTTCCTAAGGTGATGCATTGCACCAAGTATCCCTAAAGGATTACTTAGGAGGTTAATGAATTGAAAGAAAGAGTTAAATGCTAAGAAGGGTGAGTTCACTGTAAAGTGACCTCTATGTGTAATTATATTCTATATGTGCTTTTCTATGATGTTTGGCCTTTGATTGTGTTACTATGAAGTAAGTGGGTGATATAAATGATATTGATAAAGGATTTATGATGATTTACTCAAAATGGCATGAAGTATGATTTCAAAGGAAATGTCCCTTTTAAATGCATGTTTTCGCATGGTTGCCATACTTAGTACATTCTTGTGCTAATCCCATTCTTCTTTACTTTTTACACAAAGTGTAGGTTATGGAATGCTTAAAGGAGATCTATGATCGAGAAGCTTGATAGGTATTTTCCAAGCTCAAGGAAAGGAATCCTTAAGTTCAAGGATGTCCTACTTATGTCTTTAATATGAAGTCTTTAAATATTGTATAGTTATGTAAGGTGTTGTATGGGACGTGTCCCTAATGTATTCTAAAGTTATTGAGTCTAAGATGGCAAAGAGACTTAGAGTTTAAATATGTATTACGACTTATGTTTTATATATATACGATGTGATGTTTCTAGCATATGATGTGCTATGAAAAGTTTTAAATTTTCCGCTAAATTTACTATACCAATGCAATGAATGATATGAGAGGCTTGTCTTAGACCTCCGAGAGGTCGACGACGCCGGTTACAATCCAAGATTGTACCCTATCTTCTAGGGTATGCTTTTGGGTTGTGACAAACTTGGTATCAGAGCATGAGGTTTATGAAGCGGTTTTAGGTTCTAAAAAGTCTCATATTGCCACGTCTAGTAGAGTCTCGTATCATTGGTGGTGAGTCGCGACACATTAAATGGTACGAGAGGCTATAGGACGATAGAGTTTCCCTTCTTCATCAATCTCATATCGTGCCATAGAACTTAATTCTATAAGATCTCTCTCTTATGTTTTTTTGTCCGGTGGTCTTTTATATATGATTGCTTGGATGAGAGTTCTCTATGCTTGAGGGAGAAAAGGTGAGTTTAAAATGCTTATCTTTGTTTTATGGTTTGAATGAGTATGTGTGAAGGTGACACTTGTCCTTATTTGATGATGTATATACTAACTAGGGCGACTTGAAGGGTTAACTAGACTTAGGTAGGGGTATGGGACTCTACCTATGTCTTGCACTAGTTTTCCTTGATGGAGACCTTAGGAGGTTAATACTATGTATGTGTATGATGATAAATATGAATGTCCTTATGAGATGATCTCTATGCTTGTAAACATGTAAATAGCCTAGTGTGCTAAAGATATGGAGTTATCCATGCATGAAGGTTATAGATGAGTGGAGTATGATGCTAATTGTAGTTCTTGTTGGGTTACTTGGTTTAGTGAAGTTATGGAGCTTCACGTGATCATTGCACATGTTAACTCTATGAGGATTATGATTGGTCATCTTACCTTGCTTTATATGAAATGTCTCTTATTGGATGATGTGATGCCAATTATGGCAATATATGAAATCTATGTGAAATAGCATGTTATGTCGGGTGATGTATGTCATGATATAGTTGAAGCATGCTAGAAGTTATAGTGGATAAAGTGATTTCTCTTAAATCGTGTATTCCTATATGATTTTGTATGATAGTATCCAAATATTTGGATTTGAACTTGGATTGTTTAATGACTACCTATGGAGGTATGCTATCCTATGAGTGTATGCGATTAAAAGTGTGCATTGTTTTCCTTTGTATATAAATGGTACTTGATGAGTTGCTAGTATAAATTGGAGTCTTTTGTGGAGACCTGAATTGTAAATATAGTATGCATGCTTATGAAGAATGAGTTGGTAAAGCTTTGTATCTTATAATTCCATACTTGTTCCATCAAATGTCTAAATGTTACACTCTGGGTATTTGAAAACATGCTCGTTATAAAGACTAGGCAACTTATTGTATCATGTTTGGAACACTTACTAATTTGTCTTTTGATTAGATATTATTGAAAAATGTGTAGAATTTATGAATATGAACATGATAAGGAATGTAGAAAATAATATTTGCTCTTTGCTATTTAGATTGAAGGATGAGAATCTTATGACATGATGAGTTGTAGAGTTATTTCTAAACTTCTTGTTGTGTATGAACTTCCTTGTTGTTTTCCGCTAATGATGTATGACCTTAGTGTCTATTGCATTGTAGGAAGACCTTATGTGAATCGAATAGTATGATCAAAGTTGATGGTTGAGGATGATTTGCCTAAAATGATAAGGTTTAGAATGCCTTAGTGTTGTTAAATTGAATTAATGAAAATTCTCTCTAAAGTAGTAATCACTTTAAGTGATGAATGTTAAGGTTTTGTATTTGAAATCCTCTATATGTTGGGTTAAGTTGCTCTTAATTTGGTTTACCCTAAGTGGGGGATGGTGTGTGAGTAGCGAGATTGTGGAAATTGTCTACATTGTTCTTCTATTCTTACATGAATTTGAAAAATATGAATTCTTAGTATGCTTGTTCATGAAAATAGTCTTGCATAAAGTGTGAATTGCATGATCTTTATATGATTGGTATGAATTAATTGACATCATCTTAGAGACATGGTGAATTTTCCAAAGGGCATGGAAAGAAATTTTTGTAAAATCCATGTTTTCTCTTGTTGACTTGCATTTTAATGTGCTAATTGTGAAATTGACCTCATGAGGTAAGACAAGGAACTTGGTAATAGTCACTTGTAGGTTAAATTGTTTAGCCTTGTAATGGAAGTTGAGTCTCTTTTATAATGAAAAATGTGAACTCTCTTTAAAAATTTAGTGATTTGATGATTTGTAATGCAAAAATTGTAGGCTCATTCTTGAAAAGTAAAAGCATGTTTTGCTAAGTATATATGTGTGTGCCTATGGTTTGTGCTATTTTTCCAAAATGAGGGTTACTTTAAGGGTGAGTAATATGTTAAGAAAAGAGATTTGTGGAATGACTTCCTATTTTGTTGTGATGCACTTGGTGTGACTTGCCATTTAGACTTCACTAGGAAGAAAAGTATATGCATGTCTTGGCTTGAAAGTTGGGATTTCTCATTATTAAAAAAAAAAATTTGACCTGGTGCTTTGCTAAGGTGTGAACTCATGATACATGTAATGTGTTGAGGAGCAAGACATTCCTCCATGGACACCACTAAGCATGGTATGGTTGAGTATGACCTTCATGGTACTAGGTCTAACTAATGAAGATTTTTGTTAAATGCAATTAACTCAAGTCTATGTGCATTGAAGTATGAATGCCTACTTGTTTTGAGTATTGTTGAAATCTGCCTATATGTGGCCTTGCAAGATGATATCTTGATGAATTAAGGTGCAATGACCATGTTATGATTAGGAGAAGTATGTTCCTCCTATGAACATGATAAGAGCCTCTTTGATTAATGCATTAAGGGTGAGTGAATCGAAGTTTTGCTTACTTGTGTGCATTGAGTGCTAAAATGATTTGATGATATTTTAAATGTGATGAACTGCTCTTATATGCATTGAAGTCATTGTTGTGATTAAAGAGTCCTAAGTGTCATTCGAGGACGAATGTTCCCAAGTGGGGGATATTGTAAGACCTCGGAAATGAGATAAGGTGTCTAGAGCTTAACATGTTTGTCTTAATGTTATAAGGTCGTAAAATGCCTTATTATGTCATATAGAGTCAGTGTGCAAAGTTTGAAGTGATTTGGAAGTCGAACGTCAAGGGACGTCCAAGACGTTCGACGAATAGTCGCTTATGTGCCTCATGTGTGTATGCATGCCTAAATTGTGTGAACTGAGTCTAATAAGTCTTTAAATGGTTTTAAATGATGTTTAATGTTATTATATGAAGTTTCGTGAAGTTTGGAGGTCAAACGCCCAAGAACGTCCAAGGCGTTCAAAAGATAGCCCCTAAGACGTTCATCGTATGTCATGTTGGGGTCAAGGCTGTTTGGACGTCTTGTAGGTGTTTGTTTTGGGTGAAACTTATGTGGAAGATCTATAACATGCTAAGGTTTGTAATCGCGTTGGAAACGTCCGGGTACAACTTCTAAAGGGCCCCACAAGAGGCCCCAAAAGAAGGACCCCAAGGCTGCCTATACACTGCCTGGGCAGTGTCCCTTGACGGACCCAATGACGGACCGTTGGGCCACCAACGGACCGTCAAGCAGGTCTAGTCGAAGGAGACTTGCCTTGGGCATGTCATGAGCCAAGAAATTGGCCAAGTCATGGGCGACGGAGGGCATGACGCCCCGTCAAGCCCATGATGCCCCGTCAAGGCCTACGTCGCGGATGGCCTGCAGGTTGGCTGCCTGCGTTCTGCCAAGTCAGGGGTGAATTTGTAAATTCACCCCACATCCTAACCTGACTATTATAGGTTTATTTGATTATTTTTGGGTGTATTTAAGGGTCCAAAAACGTGACCAACCCATTCTCAAATCCCCTCACTCAAATTGAACCCTTCCCTTCCCAAAATATTCTCTCTAGAAACCCCATGGTTTTTGAAGCTCAAGAACAGCTTGTAGATGGGATTCTCATGAGTTCTTCATCAAGTTTTATAGGTCTTCATGAAGATTAAGGTATGGTGATCCTTCATCTCTAAGTAACCTTTCACTTGGAGAGTTCTTCTTAATGTTTTTTCAAAGAAATCTTATGAACAAGTTTCCAATCTTCCAATCTAGCCATGGGTTCTTTCTCAAAACGTTTCTAAAGATTAAATCATGATGAATTAGTATTAATATGATGAGTTGAATGTGATTTCACTTCAATTGCATGATGAACCCATGTTCCTTCCAAAAATGGTTTAGCTCTTGTAAGGGTTTTGTGATTATGGCTTGTTCTTGATGAATTGGTGATTCTCTTATGTTGAATTGCTTGTGGTTATTGTTATTGACACTAAATGATGTTGAATTGATGATGATAAGTCCATGATGATAAATATATGAAGTTTTGAGCATGAATAACCTATGTTTCTATATGTTGTCTTGAAGACGATTGTGAGATCGGTTGTGTAGGCTCTTGATTTCGTATGAACTGCTGTAGCTACTCTTTTAGGGTGATGTAATGGATGAATTTTGTAAGTATAAATCCTTAATGTTCAAATTAAGAAGGGCTTGCATGAATTGGTATAGATTCTTTTAGGTTATGAAGTCAAGAGGCTAAGTATGTGATGGATCTTGAATTGTGATTAGATGATGTATGACTTAGGCTTGATTTCTTACCTAATTAGCTACTGCCTTAGACTTGTATATGCATGAATTATGGTCTAAAATCAATGTTAGGGAAGATAGCTAATGATCTATGTTATTCTACTTTCCTAGTATGTTGATATGTTGTATTACGTTATGGTATAATCTTGTAGTGACTTGCACATGGTTTCTTATATGTTCAAAGTACATTTAGATACTGCCATATATGAGTTTTATTGATGAATAAGGTGTATTGATCAATGATGATCAAAGGGTGAGAATTGGGTAATAATGCTTAATTCCTTTACTCTTCTACTTCTCTATTCTTTATAGTAATGTTGATGAAGCCTTGTATGGCATTGTGTGGTATGGTCCACTTATGGTGGAGGTGTTTACTTTATTGTCATTATATATGTGTTGACCATGGCCTTGAAGGCAAATTGATTAACTTATGAATATGTGCTTAAAATGATACTATGAGAAGATTATGCCTACTTTCCTATTCTAGTTGTGAATTAGGTTATGTGGCTATTGTATGGGCATGAGTATAATCATGTTAGGGTATTGTATAGGTGCTGCCATTGATGTGTTAAAGTGGTTAATAACCTTTACCCATGTATCCCTTATATGGAAGTGTAAATAGCTAAAGTTAGGAGTCTTGATTACATGGTATATATTGTCATGTCTCCTATGCTATTATGTGTTGTGTGCTATGTGCTTGAAGTATAATGTGGTCAAGTAAGTGTGGCGGACTTAAGATGTTATTGATAGCCATTATGTGATCATGTTGGTCAATGTACACACACTCTCACTTACATGCATATTATAAGTAGTATAACTCATGGTGTCTAAATGAAAGGTAGTTTTCATATTCACTAGTGTCTACTACTATGTATGTTAAGGTGATGTTCATGAATGTATGATTTGTATTTCCCTTACTAGGATGACTTGATAGGTGTACTAGTATGGACAAGGGTATGGGACCTTGTCTATGCATTGCACATGTGTATCTTGATAGGATAGTTCCTAGGTTTGGTTCTTATGCATATGAAGGATGATTATATGAATATGTTATGAATATGATGTATATGATATGATGAGGTATGAATGTGTATAATGTCTTAGTAGGTTTATATGAAAGTATTACTCATATAGTTATGCCTATAGACTTATGCATTGATATATGAACGTGTGTGACTTGATGTGTTATGTGAAAGGTTTGCTCACATATATATATATACACTCACACATGGATGATCTAGTAATTTAGAGGGGCCTTGATAGGGGTGCCCAAGAATGTTATAAATTCTAGATAGGTGCTTGAATATGCTATAAGCATATGAATGTTGGATATTCTAAAGCTTATGTTTTATGAACAAATGTAATAAAAGCTTTTCAATAAAGGGAACCTAACTTAGCACCGAGCGAACTTGTATATGAGGGAGTGACACTTTCCAACATAGGAAAGGCAGGGTTCACTACGGTCCTCATGTGAGGGGTGACACTTTCTTATTTAAGAAAGGCAGGGTTCATTATGGTCCTCACGGGGTGGATATCCTCATGACCCAATCTAGGGTGTAGAGTTGATATTTCCATGATTTCCCCAAGTTCCATAAACTATGTTGCCACCATAGGATACTAGCTAGTGGATTTCCACATAAACACCTATGTCATGTTAGGTTCTACTTTGGCCGGTAGACCACCTTCCATCGGTGTAAGGTTTTATGACACCGGATTCCATGATTAGCACCCATGGTCTATGTCGGTTAAGGTTATGATTTCCCTAAAGGTGAAATGGACAATGGAAGTAATTGAATAGGATCCTAACTAGGAGGACTTAAGGTAAGTTACTTAGGATAGGTGGAAGTAATGAACTCATCTAGACATTGCACAAGTGACTTCTTAGGAAGTCTTAGGAAAGCATCCTAATGCATCTGATTATGTATGTGTCCTTTATGTATGATATTGTAGTCTTCTTTTGACTATGATTATATTGTACTATACTTCTATGATGGCATGTGTTGTCTTGTGTAGATGCTATGTATGGTATTCTTTTATGTTCCTAAGGTGATGCATTGCACCAAGTATCCCTCAAGGATTAGTTAGGAGGTTAATGAATTGAAAGAAAGAGTTAAATGCTAAGAAGGGTGAGTTCACTGTAAAGTGACCTCTATGTGTACTTATATTCTATATGTGCTTTTCTATTATGTTTGGCCTTTGATTGTGTTACTATGAAGTAAGTGGATGATATAAATGATATTGATAAAGGTTTTATGATGATTTACTCAAAATGGCATGAAGTATGATTTGAAAGGAAATGTCCCTTTTAAATGCATGTTTTCGCATGGTTGCCATACTTAGTACATTCTTGTGCTAATCCCATTCTTCTTTACTTTTTACACTAAGTGTAGGTTATGGAATGCTTAAAGGAGATCTATGATCGAGAAGCTTGATAGGTGTTTTCTCAAGCTCAAGGAAAGGAATCCTTAAGTTCAAGGATGTCCTACTTATGTCTTTAATATGAAGTCTTTAAATATTGTATAGTTATGTAAGGTGTTGTATCGGCCGTGTCCCTAATGTATTCTAAAGTTATTGAGTCTAAGATGGCAAAGAGACTTAGAGTTTGAATATGTATTACGACTTATGTTTTATATATATACGATGTGATGTTTCTAGCATATGAATGATATGAGAGGCTTGTCTTAGACCTCCGAGAGGTCGACGACGCCGGTTACAATCCAAGATTGTACCCTATCTTCTAGGGTATGCTTTTGGGTTGTGACACTTTCTTTGATGAGAATAGGCAAGCAAACTTACATTTGATTAGTTTAAAGACTTTCCTTGAGGTTAGAGGTTTATTGTATATTTGGATGTCTTGTATAATGAGCAGAAATTGTACTTGACAATTTGGAATTCCTATATGACCTAATTATTTGTATTAAGCAAAGTGATAACATTCACAATTTGATTTTTTGAGATGGACTTTAATTTTTGCTCGAGGACGAGCAAAAGTCTAAGTGTGGGTGTTGATGTGAGGCCAAAATTATATTTTCTCATCACTATTTGTCTCACATTTAGTATTTTTATTTGTCATTTTTAAACATAAATTTTATGGATAGTGCTAAATAGTGTATTTTATTTGTAGGAGAAAATGGGGAAAAATGAATAAATTTGAAGTTAAAACGAATTAAAAATAAAAGATTACAGAAGAAAATCAAAAAGACAACTTAAGGGATTAAATTTAATATTATAATAAATAAATATATAAACACAACTTAAGGGGTTCTCTTTTGTATAAATACTAGGTAATTTTTGGTCATAAATAATAATTGCATTGAACTTGCTAATATTTTTTTTTACTAATATCCATACATTGAAAATAATGGAAAAAAGGTTCTTAAAAAATTATTAGCAATATTTCAACATGAATTTTATTATTTGTCATTATCACATAACACAAGAACATCTAATCAATGAATTATTCATGAAATAATAAATAATTGGTTCTATAATCAACATTAAAAGGAAAATAAAGAAGAAAATAAGAGTATATATACAAAAACATTTCGTAATAAAAATAAACATTTAAGTTGCATAGATTATACAATTGTGATATATGTCTTAATAGATAATTTAAAATTTTGTTAACATAATTAAAAAAGAAATTACGCTTGAACATGAAAACAATTATAACTTTTGAACTTGCATATTGAATTTCTTCGATTGATAAGTGAGAAATTTCATATCTATGTAAAAATAGATTATATGTAAGCTTTTATATAGTAATTTTAAGTTATAGAATTTAATATAGAATATCAAAGCATGAATAATTGGAACTTAGTACAATAATATTTTCTGAGCAATGAATATACGTATTATATATGTATGTGTTCAATTTAACCGGAGACAATAATTTTGCAGAAACATAAACAATAGAGTTTAAAACATGTGCTGAAAAACAACAATTAATATAATCAACATAAATTAATGAGGTAAAAAAAATACCAGGATATGTAGAAACTAGCTAAATTGTCGGCGCTTCGCGCAGCGGTGTACTACGTCAATAATTTATTTATGAACATTTGATAATATAAGTGTTCTTGAGTGGGTACAACCCTACGATAAATTGTCAAGAAAGTTTTATCCAAAGATGAAATGAATTTTTTTTAATCTTAAAACAAAAGGATTTGATCCTAAATGTGTATGCATTTTGGTATCAATTCATCATTTTACTGTAGTTACTCATCACGAAAGTCTTTAGAAAATATATGTAATTGTTTTATTGTATATATTTATTTTTTAAAAAATGATACAAATATTTTATTAATCAATTGCGAGAGTTTTTCTTGTAATAAAGACCTTTACATACAATATATAAATATTTTGCATCTTATAAAATTAGTTGTGTACTTGATAAATTAATTAAAATTTAAAAGGACATCTCTTGGAGTTCAATGATGTAACGTATGTCACTCAAATAATTTGGATTAAATGATGTCTTGTCTAGTTCCTTATTCAAAATCATTCGCAGTCGACGACACTACTTTGATATCCAAAAGACATATGTTGTTGTTTATGTTTCGATCAATATGGTTAAGATTTTATTTTTACAACTTATAATCTAGTATCGATAAGGATATGACTATTTCTTGAATATTTGATTATTATGGATTCATCCTACTATGAGGGGTAATTTATTGACTTTAATCAACCATTTGAACGCAGACTTGTGATTAAGGTTGAGTACAATACTTATGATTCCATTACATTTCTTTATTTTTTGAATGTCACTAATCTATTGAATGTCTCGATAAGCAGTTGAATAACTAAAACGCTAATGTAGTGTGAAACCACAATAACTTTGAACACTCAAAAGTCAATTCTTGGACACCCCATTGTCTTTTAGCGATTGAAAACATTAATGCCATTTATTTTAAAAGTTTAAATTCTAATCTACATGACACAATAGTCTAATGATTACATCAAAGTATTGATTAACCTACTTTAACATAAAACAAAAACATATGTATAAACAACTAAGTTTAAAATATGTAATCAAAATAGAAATTAATAACATAAGCATAAATTAATGACTGTAAAACATATCAGGATCTATAACAATAGAATAAATGCTTATTTATAGACAACAAAGGGTAATGTGAACAAATACTTATTGTGTCTTATTGGAAAAGTCACAAGTCTTTGAAAAAGTTAGAACTTTTCATAATCGTCACAACTTTTATAAAATAACATTTTAAACCTATCAGTCATGAATACTAAAATACTATATTATCTTACATAGAATATTATGTGATAACAAACATTAATAATGTGAGGGAAAATTTAAATTTATTATATCTTATCATTTATCCTTAGTAACATAAGCATAAATTAATGAAGTAAAAATACATACCAAGATCTGTAACATAAACAATGATGTCAGCGAGCCATCTAACATGAACAAATATTTAGTTGTGAAGAAGAAGAAGAGGTTTAAAATTTATATTGTTTTAAAATGAGAGAAAATTTCTTTATTTATAGACAACAAAGGATAGAGTGCACAAATGTTTATTGTGCCTTATGGGAAATGTTACAATTATTTGGAAAAGTTGCAATCATTCAGAAAGGTCACAACTATTTAGAAAAGTTGCAACCCCTAGTAAAGATTCTAACCTTTCATAAAAGTTGCAGCTCTTCATTAAAGTCTCAATTTTTTATAAAAATAACAACTTTTCATAAAAGTCGCAACTCTTCATAAAAGTCGTAACTCTTCATAAAAGTCACAACTTTTCATAGAAGTTTTCTTCATTAAAGTCGCAACTCTTCATAAAAGTCACAACTTTTCATAGAAGTCACAACTCTTCATTAAAGTCACAACTCTTCATAAAAGTCACAACTTTTCATAATAGTTGCAACTCTTTATTAAAGTTACAAATTTTCATAAAAGTCACAACATTTGACAAAAGTCGCACCTCTTCATTAAAGTCGCAACTTTTCATAAAAGTGACATCTTTTCATTGAAAGAGAAAGCTAGTTTGGAAATAAATAAATTTAAAAGGGAATTCTTGCTTGTTGCGGGCCACGTAGGAGAGTCTAGGGTTCTCTTTTATATAAATATATGACATGATATGATATGATTAGTAGCTATAGGCCATTGTTATGGGGCTGTAGCTATGGAATATTTTCGTACATCGATTGTTTCGAATTAATGATTGGTTATCGCTTAAATTAATTTTCTATGATTGTTTTAGTATTTCATGACTGACCATCATAGAGATAAATTTCTTTTTTACTCTTAAACTCGAGGGACACTACGGTACATAGAGCAAAGGATACCGAAAGCATGATCTTCTATTAAATTGAGTTGATTTTTTTTAGGAGAGACGCCCGGACAAACATCTAGCTTGGTTAGGAAGAAGGATGAAATATAAATTCTCACCAATTAGGACACTCTATCCCCTCTCGACGATGTATTTCAAGACAACTATTCGGAGTAGACGATTAGAGGTTGGAAGACCATGATCATCATAAATTCAAACCTATAAATCTATAATTTGATAACCGTAGTTAATTCGTGCATGAGATGTGATACATGAAACCATATGCATGTTGTGGCCTTGGATTTGTTCAACCATTGTACGTAATCTTGTTATTTAATTCTTGCATTCTTCTCTTTACAAATAAAAATAAAACACTTTTGGTACTCTTAAATAAATAATTAGGCTAATAGTTAACTGAAAATTCATTTGGGTTAGATAATTCAATTATTTTAAGAGTCACTATATTACTTGTGCGACCACCTACACTTTGTGTGCAATTGGGAGCAACACCTATACTTGTGGAGGAAATGAATGCAACCATCGTTGTATTTGAATCTTCAAACGCAAGGTTGAAACTCAAAGTATACATAGCATCAAAAACTACAGAAGGCGAGTCTTCTTAACTACCTACAGTTAAGATTCGGTTCTTCCCTCGGACTTTTGAATTAATATTGATTGAAAGACATTGTGACTTAGATTTGCTTCTTTCCTCACTGTCTTGAATCTGCTTATGTTGTCCAATAGCAGAAGATATCTTCCTCATTTTGAGATTTTTAGTTTCCCAGATGAATGGTACAGTCAACTGCTAAATTAACAATTGCTAATTTCTTTAGTTTCATTGTATCATGATATTCTGTTACCTAGAAGTGCATTTTGCATATTTAGAAATATTAACAAATATGATATATAATTTACAGTGGGCATTCCTATAATCGAGGCACAAAGAAGTTGAAATATTTAAACGTAAACAAGGGGCGTAATTATGTCAACTTAAAGAAATCACAAGAGTGGACAAAAAGGTAAAACTCAGCATGTTCTCGGAATCACTCGAAACCTCGTGTCTGCTTAAATTAATAATGAAAATGAATCACATATCTTGATCGTTATGTACGAAGTTTATACAATAACTAACAATCCAATCTGGGTAACTATTATCTGATGAATTTTGTTGTTGTTATCATCTAATTAGTGCATATAACCAAATCACCCTATTGAAAATTTAAGGTGGCAAAATTGGCGTGCAAAATTGAACTGTACTGAGTATACACTGAAGGTTTTTGATGATGTGTCTGAGTTATTTTATTTGGAGTAGTCTTTCTCCTTTTTAAATCGTACCAGAAAAATTTCTACAATGGCTAATGATCGTGCCCAAATCAGTTGCCTGAGAGATAGACCGGGGCTATTGTCTGAGGTGATCACTGAGCATTTTCCTCACAAATCTCAAATACGATGTGGTTAATGCTAAGGTGTAGAGTTATAACGCCCAGCAGCGCTATAGTGCAAGTTACTGATGAGTAAATGAGAGGTACAATTAATGATCCGGAAAGGTTGTCTACGATGAAGCAACTATTGTGCAATGTACTTAGATGTAACAATAAATTTAGGAATTCTACGACAATAATATCTAATGGGGTCTCTTATACCGAGAAAAGGCCTTCACCAGCTAACTTTTGTAGACCAAGATTATGAACATACTTTGGGTGAAGTATTGGATGAAAAAGAGAGGCCTAATGTGAGTGCCTTTAATTGGTGAGATAAGGACTACTCTGTTGTGACAATCCGGTGCAAGGATAGACCAAACTTCTCTTTGATAAAATTTTTACAATAATATGTGGTTTTTTGTCACGCCAGAACCTACACCCTGGGCGGGAATGGCACTCAAGAATCATTGCTGGCCCCAAGCGAACCCTTGACTTAACTTACTTACTTAGCGGAAGACTTAAACCAATAAACATGAAGTTTTGAAATAAACTGGAATGCTATAGAGGAACATTCGACTTGGCCATTAAGGGAAACCCAAGTCTTATCAAAAGATAACGACAATGAAAAGACTAAGGAACTAACATCTGACTGTCTATGAAGCCTCTAAAACAACTAAGATGGATTTCGGGACAAACCTCACGACATCCTAATGAACTAATGAAATAACTGAAATCAATAAAAATGAGTCATCTGGAATGCAAGGAGGCTCAACAACTGACTCTGGAGTGCTCACTGAATCAACGGTGCATTGCGTGCTGATCCTGCAGGTTACCTGCATCTGCATCATAAGACGATGCAAGTCAATTGACATTAGTACATTGAATTTACAAGAATGCGAGTTATAATGCTAACATAACATAGGCTTGAAAATAATCTGAAAAACTTACTTGGCTCAAATGGACTCAAGATAACTAAACTCGTTTCAATACAACTTAAAACAAGTGCAATATAAAGAAAAGTTGTTTAAAACACTAAGTAAAATCTGGGTCATGCAAAGATACATAAAACTCTGCAATGTATGTTAAAATACAATAAATTGTACATATAAAAATACAATTACTTCAATGAGAGTTTTCTAAACGACAACCATCACGTAAGATCTATTGTGATGATACGTTGTTTTTCCTCAAGCTGCCAGGGTCGTCCCATACCTTGCCATGATTATAGAACCTGAACTACTAAGTGTATCCACTAGTCTATGCTAAAAATCACTAATTAATCATCTAAAAAGTATGACCCTTTTCTACCCATGATGGCTTCATGGTTTATGGCAGCTTGAAGTTTCCTGAACTCTCCCCCATATCGATGTTCAATACTACTCCCAAAATATACTAGCTCTTTATGTTTAAAACCATAACCTCTTTCTATGGTTTGAGATAATTTCTCAAAACTTAGCTCAAAGGCTATCTTGTAAAGCTCAATTTCCTCTCTTGCTTGATAGTGAAAGCATTTACTCTTTACTGAAAAGTAGCTTAAAGACTATTTTAAAAATCAAAGTTCCCTTTCTTCTTTAAATGTGAAAACATTTACATATTACCAAAAAAAACTAGCTCAAAGGTTCTTCTTGAAATCAACTTTTCCTTTCTTCTTTAAACGTGAAAACATTTGTTCTCTGGGAATACATAGTCCTGATATATTCTTTTGAATAAATGAGTTCAATATTTATTCTTTACTCAATTCGAAACATAAGTCTTATTACAAAGTTAAAAAATTTGTAAAATACTTTTGAAAACCTTATGATTTTCTCTTTGACTTGCTTCTTAACTTCAAGACTTTTCTCTTACTTCTCTTGACTTTGATCTTAACTTTCCTTGAATTGAATTATGGATTTAATATTCACAATATTTATGGATTATTTTATGATGTCTAGATGTACCTTAGAGTGTTGGAATCAACTAGAAAAAATAAATACATCACTAAGAAACTATTACGAAAAGGTGGGGGAAGAATGGGATGAAATGGCGTGTCGGGCGCTCTATGAGGCGCGGGGCGCCAGAGTACAAAGATCAGAAACTGAATAGGTGTGCTTTGACTAGCACGTTCCCCCCAGTGGTCAAAGTTCAGAAGCGCCTCTTTGGGTCTATGAGGGACGCGACGCGCCAGGACCCTCCCGAGGTGTTCCTAGACTTTTCTTCTCTGTTTTAAACTCTAAACCCTCTAAACATCAATGGTTCTTTTCCAAAACACTAAGGATAATTTAAACCCTCAATATATGATATATTCATACTGGAAGTACACCCGAAAACATGAATCAAATCACGAGAAACTTCAATCAACACAACCCACATGAATTTAAGAAAAACTTCTACAATTTTCATAAAGAATTCAATTTCTAAACTTTCAAAGACTTAAATTCGCTGAATTGAATCATGGTTCGTGCGTGGGTGAACTAACCCAACACTATATGATCTCACATACCTTGCGGGGATCACCCCTTGATGAAATCCTCAAGCGATTGTTGAATGTTCTTGACGAATATTGGACTTTCTTCTCTATTCTCCTCTTTTCTCTTCTCTCTAAGCCCTAGCGTAAATTCAACTTTTCTAAATTGGACTTTTTTTCTTTTCTTGATTTTCATGACATCTTTGGATTGATCAAAATGACATTCATATTTTTAGATCAGTGCTAGAAGTGTCTAAAAATCTATAAATTTGTTATGATTCTTGGTATTTCTTCAAAATATTGTATTAAGAGAACGTGCTTTTTTGTTGTGTTTTGTTAATGGGTATTTCATTCTCCAGGCTAATCATCAAGTTGTGATTTTCTTTGTTTGTTAATGTATATATTTTTCTGCTATTGTTTCTTGAAAGGAAAACATTACACTAACAATTGTCATATTTTCATTTTAGTTTTGATCATCTAAACTAAACACGAGAAATTTCTTGATTATAGGGATGTGGCTCTCTAGTAATACGATTTTTTCACACCCTGAGCTACCCCCGAGACGTGGACAAGGGACCTAGGACAACAAGTGATCCCAAGCTAACCCTGCTAGCATGATCATGAGCATACTAAATATAATAAAATGAAAGCAGAAGCTAAATCATAATTTAAAATGAAAAGATGGGGATTACCCATTTGCTAAAACTGGGATATATGAAAGCTGATGAGTTTAATACAAAGAAGTTATTAACGTCTGATATATCAATGCATATTCGGGTAGAACCATGTTTCTTCTTTATGAACAACACTGGTGCACCCCTTGACAAAATACTAAGGATGAAGCCCTTGTCTAAAAGTTCTTTCAACAGATCTTTCAATTCCATAAGTTCTACTGGAGTCATTCTGTAAAGAGAAATAGAAATAGGCTGTGTATCTGGAAGGAATTAATTCCAAAGTCGATTTCCCTTTCAGGAGGGACTCCGGGAAGATCTTGTGGAAACACTTCTGGAAACTCACTGACTACTGGAACTGAATCAAGAGTTGGGGTTTCAAAGCTAGAATCCTTAACCCAACTAGATGATAAAGATAACCCTTAGATATCATCTTTCTTTCCTTAAGGTAAGAAATGAATCGACCCATAGGCACTAAGCTACTACCCTTCCATTCTAAGATTGGTTCGTTTGAAAATTAAAAACGAACAATCCTAGTTCTACAATTGACTGAGGCATAACAGGAATGTAACCAACCCATGCCTAGAATTACATCGAAGTCTACCATGTCTAACTCTACAAGATCTGCTAAGGTGACTTTTTGAGAGACTGTGACAGGGCAATTCTATATACGTATCTAGCTATAACTGGGTCTCCAATTGGAATAGAGACTGAGAAAGGTTCTGAGTGACTTTTTGGACTAACACTGAATTGGAATGCTATGTAAGGAGTTACAAAAGAAATAGTAGCCCCTGGATCTTATAATGAATAAACATCAAGGTCAAAGACTCGTAACTTACCAATGACTACATCAGGAGAACCTTCCTGATCCTGGCGATCCTGAAGAGCTGCTACATGTTCTGGCGCTGACCACCACCCGTACCATATGAGTTACCCTGCTGAGTCGGGCAACTTGCTGGTGCTGCTGAAGTTGTAGACGAAGCTCTACCATTACCACCTCCTTGAACTTGTGTAGAAGGAAACTCCCTCAACTTGTGACCAGACTGACCGCACCCAAATCATCCTTCCTTTCCTGCGAGGTACTCACCTAGATGGTTATTACTACACTTAGGGCAAGTGGGGTAAGTCTTTGTGCCTGAAACACTTCCCTGAGACTTAGAACCTGGTGCCCTAACCTCCGGATCATACCTATTCTTAGAGGATGGAACACTAGCTGATGAAGGGGCTGGGATTGAAAATTTCTACTGACTCTGCGAGCGATTTCCATCACTTGATTTTTGCTGAGAATAGTCATAGTTCCCAGTCCTAGATTTCTTATTCATTTGGTATGTTCCCTAAGTTTATCACCCTTAACCTGCTGCGCATGAGTCATAAGCCTAGAGATGTTCATATCTCCTAGTAACATAGCATTTGCGCACTCTGTTTTCACCAAATATGACACTCCACACAAGAATTTATTCATCTGAGCACTGGAGTCAGCAACCATGTGAGGAGCATACCTGCAAAGTTGGTTAAACTTGAGCCCATACTCTTGGACCGTCATGTTTCCCTGCCTTAAATTCATGAATTCTAGAGCCTTTGCTTCTTTCAACTACATTGGGAAAAACATGTCCATGAAGGTTTCACTTAAGCAATCCCAAGTAATAGGAGTTGTATTTGTACCCCTTTTTTCCTTCCACTAAGTGTACCAGATATGAGCAACATCTTTCAGCTGATATGATGTCAACTCAACCCAATCATTCCTAGTGACCTGCATCTCCTTAAAGATCTTCTTGAACTCATCCAAGAAGTTTTGGGGATCCTCACTAGTCTGCGATCCTAAGAACTCATATGGATTCATCCTAACAAAGTCACGGACCCTAGCTGGTTAGAATCCACCATTTTCATTCATATGATCTTGAACCAGATTGTTTTGGTTAGCCACACTCAGAGCCAACATCTGAGTGGTGTTCCTGAACTCAATATTGAACTCAGTAATGGAGACTTCCTGATCTGGAACTGGAGGAGCTGCGTTTGCATTTCTAGCATTCACATTCCTTACATTAGCTCTACGAGCACGCATGATCTAAAACGTACAACATCGAGTTAGAATGAAATTAGATCATACCTTACACGCAATGAGAGTAAAAAGGAAGTGAAGTTTTTCCTAAAACACTTCATAGTCTCCCTCTCATTAGTGTGGTGCACTTCACACCCATGAAAAAGACTCTACTTAGTGCGGCTTTTCAGACATCCTAGGACACTTAAACCTAGTGCTTTGATACCAAGTTTGCCATGCCTCGAGCTACCCCCGAGACATAGACAGTGGAACTAGGACCACAAGTGATCCCAAGCTAACCCTGCTGACATGATCATGAGCATCTAAAGATAATAAACTAAACGCGGAAGCTAAATCATACTTTAAAATGAAAAGATAGGGAATACCCATATGCTAAAATTGAGATATGTGAAAACTGATGAGTTTAATATAAAGAAGTTATTACTCAATACTAAGCTAAAACTATGTATGCCTGAAAATATAATCTAAATGACTAGAAATGCTGGGATAGGCCCCAACTAAGTCTAGCAAAAACTGAAACTAAAGGCCTAAAATACTAGAAATAACTCATGAATATTGTCCTTAGAGAATAAGTACTCACACCTGATTTCACTATCAGAAATCGACCTAAGAGTTATCAGGACGCTGAGAACCTTAACATACGTCACGAGAAGATGTAGCACACATATGCGTCAGTACTTAAAAGGTACTGAAAATGTAGGATAGAGTAACGTTGAAATAATACACAACTGAACAAGCACAAAAACAAATATAATATTCTGAACATGATATACTAAATTCTGAGCTAACAGGATGCAATGACCAAATTTATAACATGTTGAGACTGAATACTAATTGAACTGTAAATAGTTCACTGCAATAGAGTCTGACTGAATCGTGTGATCTACTAATAACCTATAGTAAAACGTCCGATGTATACGCCCCATCAAGAGGACCCAATATACCCTACCAGCAGAAAAAAGGCATGCTGGTGTAATCACTAAAATGATGCCCACAAAGGGGACTTACAACCTATTTGGCTAGTAGTTCTAGGACTATTTGGGTACGCTGAACCCTAGTACAACTCGGTATTATGCTAGTCCTAATGAATTGAGTGATTAACACATTATGACTAAATTTTTGTAAACATTGGATAGCTCAAAACTGAACATGGAAATTGAGAATGCAACAATTAATCTGATAATGATGCAGTAATAAATGAGACATGTATATCTGAAGTTACTGTAATATCTGACCTAACATGTGTAATTCAAGAACTATAGAAATACATAGCTAGGATTCTGAAATTCATGCAAAATTCTCAGTAATAATATGGTAATCTAACTTGGAACATATAACTAACTAATTCATGATAATTTACTGAAGGTCTAGAAACCCTAAATCTAATCATGATAAGGGAATCAAGAATCTGACTCAAAACTAAGGACCCAATGGGTGAAAGGAACCCACTAGTGAAATCTCACATACCTGGTGATGAAATCCACGGATAAATCTTTAGATTTCGGGGCTGAAACTGGTGAAACTTTGTTGGGTTCTTGAACTAGGGTTCTTGACTTTTTTCTCCTTTCTTGCTTCTAATTTTCTAAGTTTTAATTAATGATGACTTAGGTAAGTTTTAGTTATGTTTCTAGGCTTAAACTGACTACAATTTAATGATTTAGGGCATAAACGACGTATCTTAGGGGTTAAACGAACTAGAAAAAGACCAAAAGACCCCTGAACTAATTGTTGTCAGACTAATCGGTGACCTGGTATGACGGGCCATCGTTCAATCGACGGTCCGTATTTTGGATCTCCTTGACAAACCCTCACTAAGACGGGCATAACTTTTTACTCGTACGTTCCAGTTTAGCAAACTCGATGGCTATGGAAAGATAATTCAATTATATATCATATCATTGTCATGGGACACATAATTCATTTATTTTTAAAGGTTATGACCATTTGAAGTTAACCCTATCAGCAATTCCCTCTAACAAACTTCTAAACAACACTTACGGTCAGACCTACAGACTATAGATCAAACGACGATCCGTGTTGGTCATCCGTAATTCATGTCAGAGGCTGGGTAATTTGAGTCTCAATCCATGGACACAGACCATGGACCGTAGTCTGACTTATGGACCATAGGTCTGTCCGTGGATTGACACTTAGTCGATTTTTCTAGGCTAAGTTTTGGGAGAGCTTTAGTGGCAAACGACGGATGTACAGTACGGGTCGTAGATCAGGCTATGGTCCATCGATAGTAACCGTTGATTGCACTTGTAGATTTCTGAAAAAAAGATTTTTGGTTTGTTTTGGATACAGGGTGTTACCGATTTCAAGAGACTCACGTGTTACAGATAGCGACAATGAGGGGCAATAAGATTTTGAAGAAAAAAGAACTTGCGGAAGATTGATGCTTTGAACATAAATATGGTGGAGAACGCATGATGATTATGGGCAAGTCTTTTTACTAAAAGAATCAATTTTATTTTTGTTATATTTGATGAAATAAACTAGAAACATGGTCATCATAAAAATGTTTCCAAATGAAGACCCTGTTTCTAGCTTTTTTAAAGTTAAATTTTGACTCAAGGTATCTTTATTAAACAACCCAAAAGGGCCAATATTTACATAGATAAAATGGGTTCTAGTCGTCCCAAAAGTGACCTGATCACACATTTTTAATAAAAGTCCCCTTTGGCAGGGTTTTCAAAAATGCTCTTTCAACATCCTTTTTCACTTCTCCCTTCTTCATTGCTCATTCCGCCTCCTTCCAGACATGAAAATGTACTGCTCTAGGGAATAAACATTCTTCCTCAAGCATTTGTGACCTGCTATTCTAATAAGCTTTCAAAGGTTTGTCCTCCCTCTTTTTTGAATTGTGTTTCCTCACCTGCCGACTGATTGTGACTGTAGTAGGCGTACTTTTCGGTTGGAATTTGGAGATATTGTCGAACTTGATAGTGATTAGAGGCCTTCCTTTTTAGCTTTGAAAATTTGTGTAAGTGATTTACCCTTCTCCCTTGCTTCCTCTTTTCTATTCTTCTCATTTAACTGTGATTCTTGTTGTAGGTGAAGCCGAACACGAGAAAAGGACTTTTCATCCACCAGATTCCTTGCAGAGTACTTCATTAATATCAGATTTGGTCCCTTTACACGCAGTTTTACTCGTCCATGTATCCCATTTTGCTTGCTGACATAGCTTAGTCCTAGGAGTATTTCTTTGACAACACTTCTGCTCAAGTAAATTTCAGAATATAACTTGTTTATATAGATGTGTCTTCTCTGTAACTAAGCATGCTACCCATTGTTGTCTATTTTTATTCTTTTTGATATGATACGAACTGAAGGATCTAATGCTTGCCCATATTAAGAATCTTTCTTTCCAAGCTTGGTAATTGATTAAAGCTTAAGAATACCTATTTTCCTTCTTTGTCAATTGTTGTATTTTCTACAAAGTCTGCTAGCCGATTTGTCTCTATGAAAATATGTTGCACATTTACAATGATTTGTGCCTCCATTTCATGTATATCTTCCCTTTGTTCAACAAACTCCCATGGTATTTTCCAGTTCTTCACAATCATGTTCTTTAAAATCAATGAATTTGTATCCACATGAATATTATTCATCTTATGACTGATGCAATACTTTAAAGCATCCCACACGGCTCTAACATTTGCCTTCACGTATGTTAGTTGCCTCCCCTATGCTTTGTGCCTCAGAATATATGAGATCTCCTCCTTTATTTCGTATACAAAAAACCATAAGCACTCTGACCGGAATTCCTTTACTAGCTCCATCCGTGTTGTAAGTAAACCAACTCTGTATTAGCATCTTCCACCTCACGAGTAGATAATGTATGTTGGATGGATATCTCTAAAGTGTATCCACCATTTCTGACCAATGTTTTGACATATTTTTGATCCATGGGAATTTGATCCTTATTAATTAATGTACTGCCAATTGACATTAATAATACATAGACCTATAAGTTATCACCTTCCCATGTTTTATAACATTTATTTTCTTCCATAATTTCCACATTATGATTGCAGGGACTGCCTTTAGTATCTGATCTTATTTGTGTGACATCTTGTGCTCCCACCATCTGTATATTGTTTGTTTTATATTTCCAGTTACGCTGAGACCAACATAATAAGAAAAATGCTTCCACAGATTTTGTGCTATGGGAGGTGTTACAAAATGATAAAACATGTCTCCAATTGACCCTCCTCACAACAGTAACATTTTGAGACCACATGTATCCTCAACTTCTTTAAATTATCATATGTGGCTATTCTCCCCCTCCAAACCCTCCATAGGAATAAACCAATCTTTAATGGCAAACCCTTTACCCCTATATAATTGCTCCATTCATTAACTGGAAGATTTCTTTTCATGTTGTTATAGGTTGATTTGACAGAGAAATCCTCTTTAATGCTATGCATCCACCATGCTTTGTCAGTGCTGATTTTCGTTGTTGTATGTTGTACCATTTCCTCCGAAGTCATTGATCTTAGATTTTGTTCATTCCACTCATAATTTATGATCAAATAATTTACCTCCAATTCCTCATTTGTGCCAACTCTCTTTCAGTAAAGTATAATGCTCCTTGCCAGGTCTAATTATAAAATAAACAACTAGAATTTCCAGTCTTGATTTGCCACCATATATCATGTTCTACCTCCACCCTGATCTTAATCATCTTCTTCCAAACCTATGAGGCTCCTGCATTGTTTACAATTTACGGATGCATTTTCTTGTAATACTTATTCCAAATGTATTCAACACATAAAGAGTTTATGGATACTCTACAGTTCCACCATTGATAAGAAAATAAGGCTTTATTTATATCATGAATCTACCTAAATCCAATTCCACCTTCCTCTTTTGGAAGACACATATCCCCCATGCCACCCAGTGTTTACGTTTAATTCCCCCACTTTGCCAAAATAATTAAGTAAAAATTTGATTATTTTGGTCAATGACTTTCTTTGTTGGATTCATAGTTAATAACAAGTAAGCTGGCATAGACTGAAGAACATGATTGACAAGAACATTCTTACCTCCAACTGATAGGCATTTATTATGCCATGAGAAGATTATCATAGCAACTTTCCTAATCAAGTCTTCAAAATACCCAGAGATGCTCCTCCCATAAAATATTGGACATCCCAAATAAAGAAAAGGAAAAGTTATTTGTCTTTTCCCTGCTAACATCCTCTGTCTGATTTCCACAATAAGAGGTGTTTTCTCATGAATATAAAAGTAACTCTTATATTTATTAATCATTTGACCTAAAGTACTTGCATACTCTTTTAGCACCTGCATTATTTTAATCACTGAACTTTTTTCCCAGAGCAAAAAAGGATGGTTTCATCTTCTAGGATAGATGCTTAATCTCAGGACTCCACTTTGGCAATTTTATCCCTTAAAATATGCATCCCCGTGTAATATGTTGCTAGGACCTCTGCTGCAATAATTAAAAGAGTAGGGAAAAGAGGATCTCGCTGCCTCAATCCTCTCGAAGATCTGAAAAAACCATGCTCTCTATCATTATTCAGAATTGAATGCCCGTTGTTGGACATAATCCTCCATATCATATCAAAAATCATTTCAAAGAAACAAAATCTTCTCATCACTTTGGTTGAGAATATCCATGAAACTCTGTTACATGCCTTGGTCATATCTAGTTTTACATCCACGTTAACATTTTTCCCCTCATATTCATATATCTAATAATTTCTTGTGACAACAATACATTCTCAGTGATACTTCTGCACTTCACAAAACCTAACAGGATTGGAGAAATTATCTGGGATAACCAGCAGAATTCTTTCATGAACAACTCGTGAAATGATCTTATTCAGAAAATTGCTAAGACATTGATCTTAGATCTGAGAAGCTTCGTACTGATTCTTTCTTGGGTAGCAATACTAAGTTGGTATGAGTAACAAATTTTGACATCTCCTTCCCATAGAAAAAAGCTCTTACTAATTTAGTAACATCATCCCCTATGATCTCCCAACAATATTTAAAGAAATGCCCTGTAAATCCATTTGGCCCACAAGCACTGCAGCCATTCAATGCAAATACCACTTTTTTTACTTCATCCTGATCTAGAAGCCTACTCATTGCCTCATTTTCATCATCTGATATACTCTTTGGAATCTGGTCAATCATGGCATAGTCTGTTTCCAACATTTCTTCATGAAATTCCTCTTCAAAAAATCCCACAACCACTTGACTAATATGTTCATTTGTCTGCAACGTAATTTATTGGTCAGTCACTGTTTGACCAATATGCAACTTCTTCCTTTTCCCTTTAACATACGAATGGAAAAATTTCGTAGTTCTATCCCCATCTTAAAACCATTTCATCATAGCCTATAGACTACCAAAATCTTCTTCAACTTGCAAATATTTCTTCAATTATGCTTCTACTTTGCTCAATTCTTCCTGGTTGCTGGAAGATGGTTGTATTTCAATTGTATTTCCTTGACCTTTATCACATCTTCTATGGTGGCAATTTGTTGAAAAACATTTCCATAGGCAAATCTACTTCAAGCTGACATTTCCATTAAAGCTATGAATGAATATCTATGTCTTTTGTTTAAGTCCATTAATCTCTCAAATGATTTTTGAGTATTAACCGACCTAATTTTCCAGAATAATTTTTTTTTCAATCATTGATCACTATTTGATGCCCTCTCCCTGTTGCTTCTTGTTTGGACCTGTAAAGGAATTTTTACTTTGTCGTTCCTTGCTCCAATTTCAACCTGTTAGTATGCCTTGTTAATTTGTTGAATATTGTATTCCAGCTCTTTATCCTCCTCAAGGTCCTTTTTTTTCTGCAAAACATCATCATCATCCTCTATTAAGTCTGGACCTTTCCTTATTACATATTCTGCTTCGTCTCTATGATTGTCATTCTCCGAGTTTAGATCTTGTTCAAGCACATCACGTAATTCATATATCAGTACAGTAATTTTCTTTTTCGTAGTTGTTCTCATCAATTTTATACTTTTTTAAAACAACTTTGTCATTACCCCTTTCAGTCACATCTCCGCCCCTTTTCCTCCTTGAGAACTGTCCACAATGTCACCTGGTTTTGCTATATTTTTCTTTCCAGCATGATTATACCCTTCAGCTTGCTCATTATCCATTGTGCCATCCTTAAACTTGGATATCTTGTCCTTGTTAGCACTCCTTTGAACACCAGGAGTGCCTACATTTGTATCCACAAAATTAAAATAACCTTTCTCCACCTCCTTCCTTTTCTCTTGCTTATCCTGTTCCAACATGTTGTATTTATTTTCAGTAATTATTCCAACCCTTTTCCAAACCTTATCCGACTATTTTGGTCTGTCTCCTCCCCATGATTGTTCTCCTAGCAATAGGATTCTTCTCTGTTCTGTCGTTTTCCTTCCTTTCAACTTGTCTTGTTATTTGTTTTGGATAAAATTCAAGATGCACAACAAAACATTGTTCCTCATTGTGTCCCTGAATCATACATGTCTGACAATACTTTGGCACATAATTGTACTTTATTTTGATCCATTTCTCCATTACTTCCTCATTGTTTCTCCTAATTCAAATTTTACATCCATTTTGGGAATTCTTTGAGTAGATTTACGTCCACCGTAACTGTTGAACAACTTGGCCTCGTCTTATACTTTGTTGCCAAGTGTACCTGTAGTGGCTTTCCTACTGCCGGTGCAAGTGAAAACACTGCTTCTTCCCCAAAATGATTTGGTGGAAGCGATGGAAAAGATATCCATGCAATTGTTGTTGTTGTGTCCTCCTCGGGATTGAACACTGGATCCCATTTCAGCGTTTTCATTGGAAAAGAATAGTTATTTTGTGTGATGTAAAAGTTGGGTTAGATAATAGGTGCACTTAATCCTCCAATAATGTCTCCCTTATCAAAACGTGTCTATTACTAAGCAACCCAATATTGCATTCTGCCTTTAGTTCACATTGTTTAGGGATAAATTTTCTGAGATCTTGTATGTCAGGCCACCCATATGAAAACTTTCCAATCACCGCATATTCCAAATTTTCATTTACGATCATCTGGTTTAATTCTTCTAATTCCCATATCACGGTGTAGGGTTACGTTTCCTAGAGAGCATCTATGACCATGTTTCTAGTTTATTTCATCAACTATACCAAAAATAATATTGATATTCACAAATCACGAGCTCTCATCAACTATACCCAAAATAATATTGCTCCAATAGGTTTTCTTAACACAAAATTCTAAAGAACTCCCAACAATCATAACAAAATTATAGTTTTTCAACACTTCTAGCAACCACTTACCTAAAAAATTATGAATGTCATTTCGATCAACCGAAGGATATCATAAAAAATAAAACAAGAAAAACACAAGCATTACCGGTCCAACATAGACGTAAATCATTACATTCTTCAATAGAAAGCTGAATTCTTTTTTGCAATAACATCAACCATAGAAAAGAGAATTGGGGGTGATGAAAAAAAAAAGAGAAGGGAAATGGGGGTTACCAAAAAAAAGTATTGTGTAAAGAAAATACGAAGATTATTCTATTAAGATTTTTTTAATGGAATAGTCCAATTGAACAATCAATTACTTAAGAATTGAAGGAATCTTTTCTTGGATACTACAATCAGTTACTTAAGAATTGCCGACACACACTCAACAATCCTCTCTTTTTTTATTACCTGCCCCCCAATTCTGTCTTATTTTAATTAACACCAGTTCTCTCTTCTATGGTTCATGTTATCACTAAGCAAAAAATTTCAACTTTCTATTATAGAAGGTAGCGATTTACTTCTAGGTTGGACTAATGATGCTGATTTTTTTTCTTGTTTTGATTTGTATGACATATTTTGATTAATCAAAATTACATTCATGTTTTAGGTCAATGGGTGCTAGAAGTGTTTGAAAATCTATAATTTGTTATGATTCTTCCTATTTCTTCAGAATTTTGTGTTAAGATAACATGTTTTTCTGTTATGCTTTGTAAATGGGTATTGTATTCTTCAGGCTAATCATCAAGATTTGATTTTCTTTGTCTGTTTAATGAATACATTTTTCTACAATTTTTTCTAAAGGGTAAAAATTAAACCAATAATTGTCATATCTGCCTTTTAGTTATGATCATTTGAATTAACAATGAGAATTTTCTTGATTAAGTGATGTGAGTCTCAAGTAATTCAATATCAAAAGACTCATCTACTACAAAGTGCAATGAAGAGGAGCAATAAGATTTTCTACAAAGAATAATTTGTAGAAGATTGGTGCTTTGAATGTAAAGATGGAGGAGAGAGCAAATAATTTGTGACTATGGGCAAATCGTTTGCTAAAAAAATAATTTTATTTTTGTTTTAATTGATGACATGGTTGTCATTTTAGAAACATTTTTATGACAACCATGTTACTAGTTTATTTCATCAAATATAACAAATACAAAATTTATTTTCATAGCTAATTGACTTGCTCATAGTCACAAATCATGAGTTTTCCTCCTTCTTTACATTGAAAACACCAATCTTCAATTAATTTTTCTTTGTTGAAAGTCTTTTTGACCCTATTCGTCGCAATTTGTAGTTATGAGTTCCTTGAAATTGAATTACTAAAGACCAGTTCACTATAATCAAGAAAATTCTTATGTTCAGTTCAGATGATCAAAACTAAAATAAAGATATGATAATTATTAGTGTAATTTTTTTCTATTAGAAAAGATAGCATAAAAAATATGTACATTAACAAACAAAGAGAATCAAATCTAGATGGTTAGCCCGGAGATCGAAATATATATTAACAATGCACAATAGAAAAGCAGGTTCTCTTAACATAAAATTCTAAAGAACTCCCAACAATCATAATAAATTATACATTTTCAAACGCTTTTAACATCCATTGACATAAAAATTTATGAATGTCGTTCGGATCAACTGAAAGATATCATAAAAATAAAACAAGAAAAATAACAACATTACTAATCCATCATAGACGCAATTCTTCAATGGAAAGCTGATTTTCTTTTCTAGTTATAACATCAACCATAAGAAAAGAGAATTGAGGGTAATGAAAAAAAAGAGAATTGGGGGTAACGAAAAAAGAGAGTGTTGAGTGTAAAGAAAATAGAAAGATTTTCTATTATGGATTTTTTAATAGAAGTGTCAAATTGAATAAAGTTATACTTTTTGGATTGGACAAATCTTTTCTTGGATAGAACAATCAACAATCAGTTACTTATGAATATCTGACACACACTTAACAATCCTCTCTTTTTTCATTACCCGACCCCAAATTATCTCTTTTCTTCATTACCATCAATTCTCTCTTCTTTGATTCATGTTATCACTAAACAAAAAATTTCAACTTTCTATTATAGAAGGTAGTGATTTCCGTCCAGGTAGAACTAATGATGTTGATTTTTTTCTTGTTTTTGTTTGTATGACACATTTTGATTAATCAAAACGTCATTCATGTTTTAGGTCACTAGGTGTTGGAAGTTTTTGAAAATATATAATTTGTTATGATTCTTGTTATTTCTTCACAATTTTGTGTTAAGAAAACATAGTTTTGTGTTGTGCTTTGTTTATTGGGTATTTTATTCTTTGGGCTAATCATCAAGCTTTGATTTTCTTTGTCTGTTTAATGAATATATTTTTCTACTATTTTTTTATAGAAGGGAAAAAGTTAAACCAACAATTTTCATATCGGCATTTTAGTTATGATCATATTAACTAACCATGAGAATTTTCTTGATTATAGTGATGTGAGTCTCAAGAATTCAATTTAAGAGACTCATCCACTACAAAGTGCAACGAATAGGGGCAATAACACTTTCAACAAAGAAGAACTTGTAGAATTGGTGCTTTGAATGTAAAGAGGGAGGAGAGCTAATGATTTGTGACTATGGGCAAGTCTTTTTGCCAAAAAAATAATTTTATTTTTGTTATAATTGATGAAATAAACTAGAAACATGGTTGGCATTTTAGAAACATTTTTATGAGAACCATGTGAGTAGTTTATTTCATCAAATATACCAAATATAAAATTGATTTTCATCAATTTGCTAATAGTCACAAATCATGAGCTATCCTCCGTCATTACATTGAAAACACAAATCTTCAGCAAGCTCTTCTTTTTTTTGAAAATCTTTTTGACCCACTTTGTCGCAATTTGTAGTAATGACTTTCTTGAAATTGAATTACCAAAGACAAGTTCACTATAATCAAGAAAATTCAAATGTTCACTTCAGATTATCAAAACTAAAATGTAGATATGATAATTATTAGTGTAATTTATTTCTATTAGAAAAGATAGAAGAAACAATATATAGATTAATAAATAAAGAGAATCGAATCTAGATGAATAGCCCGGAGATTAAATTACATATTAAGCAAACACAATAGTAAAGCAGGTTTTCTTAACACAAAATTCTAAAGAACTCCCAACAATCATAACAAAATTATAGATTTCAAACACTTCTAGCACCCATTGAACTACAAAATTATGAATGTCTTTTGATCAACCGAAAGATATCATAAAAAATAAAACAAGAAAAAACATCAGCATTATTGGTCCAACATAGACGCAAATCCCTACATTCTTCAATAGAAAGCTTTTTTTTTTCCAGCAATAACATCAATCATAGAAAAGAGAATTTGGGGTAATGAAAAAAAAAGAAGAGAATTGGGGGTAACAAAATAAGAGAGAATTGAGTGTAAAGAATAAGAAAGATTTTTCTATTAAGGTTTTTTTCATTGAAGAGTCCAGTTGAACAAAGTTATACTTCTTGATTGGAGGAATCTTTTCTTGGATACAACAATCAGTTACTAATGAATTGCTGACACACACTCAACAATCCTCTCTTTTTTCATTACACGCCTCCCAATTCTCTCTTTTCTTCATTACCACCAAATCTCTCTTCTATGGTTCATGTTATCACTTAAAAAAATTCAACTTTCTATTATAAAAGGTAGCGATTTCTGTCTAGGTGGGACTGATGATGCTAATTTGTTTTGTTTTGAATTGTATGACATATTTCGATTATTCAAAATGACATTCACGTTGTAGGTCAATGGGTGCTAGAAGTGTTTGTAAATCTTTAATTTGTTATGATTCTTGCTATTTATTAAAAATTTTGTGTTAAGAAAATATGTTTTTTTGTTGTGCTTTCTTAATGGGTATTTTATTATTTGGGTTAATCATCAATCTTTAATATTTTTTGTCTGTTTAATGAATATAGTTTTCTACTAATTTTTCTAAAAGGGAAAAAATTTAACCGACAATTGTCATATCTGCATTTTAGTTTTTATCTTCTTAACTAACAATGAGAATTTTCTTGATTATAGTGATGCCAGTCTTAAGTAATTGAATTTCAAGAGACTCGTCTACTACAAAGTACAACAGGGAGGGCAATAAGATTTTCAACAAAGAAGAACTTGTAGAAGATTGGTGCTTTGAATGTAAAGATGGAGGAGAGAACTCATAATATGTGACTACGGGCAAGTCATTTTGCTAAAAAAATAATTTTATTTTTGTTATAATTGATGAAATAAGCTAGAAACATGGTTGTCATTTTTAGAAACAGTCTTATGATAACCATGTTACTAGTTTATTTCATCAGATATACCGACTATAGAATTGATTTTTTCTTAGCAAAAGGACTTGCTCATTGTCACAAATCATGAGTTCTCCTCCATCTTTACATTGAAACACCAATTTCAGCAAGTTTTTCTTTGTTGAAATTTTTTTGACCCTTTTCGTCCCAATTTGTAGTAATGAGTTTCTTGAAATTGAATTACCAAAGACGAGTTCACTATAATCAATAAAAAATTCTTATGTTTAGTTCAAATGATCAAAACTAAAATGCAGATATGATAATTATTAGTGTAATTTTTTTCTTTTAGAAAAAATAGCGTAAAAATATATACATTAACGAACAAAGAAAATCAAAGCTAGATTATTAGCCTGAAGAATGAAATACATATTCACAAAACACAATAGAACAACAGGTTCTCTTAACACAAAATTCTAAAGAACTTCCAACAATCGTAAAAAGATTATTGATTTTCAAAAACTTTAGCATTCATTGGCCTGAAATATTATGAATGTCATTTGGATCAACTAAAAGACATCATAATAAAATAAAAATAAGAAAAACATCAGCATTACTGGTCCAACATAGACGCAAATCCCTACATTCTTCAATAGAAAACTATTTTTTTTTCCAACAATAACATCAATCATAGAAAAGAGAATTGAGGGTAGAGAAAAAGGAGAGTATTGAGTGTAAAGAAAATAGAAAGATTTTTGTATGAAGGTTTTTTTAATAGAAGAGTCCAGTTGAACAAAGTTACACTTTTTGGATTGGAGGAATCTTTTCATGGATCCAACAATCAGTTATTTATGAATTGCTGACACACGCTCAACAATCCTCTCTTTTTTTATTACCCCATCCCTAATTCTCTCTTTTTTTCATTACCACAAATCCTCTCTTCTATGGTTCATGTTATTACTAAGCAAATTTTTTCAACTTTCTACTATAGAAGGTAAGATTTCCGTCTAGGTTGGACTAATGATGCTAGTTTTTTTAAAAATTTTTGATTTATATGACATATTTTGATTAATCAAAATGACATTCATGTTTTAGGTCAAATGGTACTAGAAGTGTTTGGAAATCTATAATTTGTTGTGATTCTTGCTATTTCTTCTGAATTTTGTGTTAAGAAAAACATGTTTTTCTGTTGTGCTTTGTTAATGGGTATTTTATTCTTCGGGCTATCATCATGCTTTGATTTTCTTTGTCTGTTTAATGATGGAGGACAACTCATGATTTGTGACTATGAGCAAGTCCTTTTTGCTAGAAAATAATTTTATTTTTGTTATAATTGATGAAATAAACTAGAAATATGGTAGTCATTTTACAAACATTTTTATGATAACCATGTTACTAGTTTATTTCATCAAATATACCAAATATAAAATTGATTTTCTTAAAAAAAAGGACTTCCTCGTAGTGACAAATCATGAGCTCTCCTCCATCTTTACATTGAAATCATCAATATTCAGCAAGTTCTTCTTTGTTGAAAATATTTTTGACCCTCTTCGTCGCAATTTTTAGTAATGAGTTTCTTGAAATTGAATTAGTAGAGACCCACTTCACGTTAGATGTTAGTCCTTTATTCTTTTCATTGTCATTACCTTATATTAAGACTTGGGTTTGCCTTAATGGTCAAGTTTAATGTTCATTTATAACATTCCAGTTTATTTCATAACTATATGTTTATTGATTTATGTCTTCTGCTAAGTAAGTAAGTCAGGTCAAGGGTCCTCTCGAGGCCAACAATGACTTTTGAGTGTCAGTACGCCCAGGGTGTAGGATCGGGGCATGAAAAATCCCTAGTTTTGACACCTTTCTTCCTTGAACATTATAACATAGACTTATTCTAATTGTTAATTCTAAAGGAAAAAACACTGTTTAGTGAAAAAAAGGAATCAATGATGGATATAAAGTGATTCAGAAATTCTCTTTGAAAGATTGTGATGAAAAAAAAAGAAGAGAAGAACAAATGAATGTGGAATGGAAAACATCCTATGAAAGTAACTTTGAAAGCATGTTTGGGATAAGAATTACTTGTCAAATAATGTTGAAGAGAGGGCTGAAAATAAAGAGAAGAAACTAAAGCGTGAATAAGTCTTAAAGTGCAAAGTTCTAAGAAAATGTAAATCATTATTATATAGTTTTCCTACTCGTCGCCTAGCCTACATTACCACTGGTTAAAGTCCTATTCGATTATACTCGAGCATGCTTAATTAGTGGAGATTTACATAATGGGCAAGCATATTATTCTTTATGCACACATGTGAAACTTCTTTATGAATGTGAGAGTTGTTCTTGGTATGAAATCCTTAAGTTATATTAAATATTTTGAATTGAGTGTGTGGACTATTTGTTTTTGTGAGGGCACTTGTTTCATGATAGATAATTGATTTTATTAACTTTCTTTGATGAGAATAGGCAAGCAAACTTACATTTGATTAGTTTAAAGACTTTCCTTGAGGTTAGAAGGTTAGAGGTTTGTTGTATATTTGGATGTCTTGTATAATGAGCAGAAATTGCACTTGACGATTTGGAATTCCTATATGACCTAATTATTTGTATCAAGCAAAGTGATAACATTCACAATTTCATTTTTCTAGATGGACTTTAATTTTTGCTCGAGTACGAGGAAAAGTCTAAGTGTGGGTGTTGATTTGATGCCAAAAATATATTTTCTCATCACTATTTGTCTCACATTTAGTAATTTTATTTGTCCTTTTTTAACATAAATTTTATGGAAAGTGCTAAATAGTGTATTTTATTTGTAGGAGAAAATGGTGAAACAATGAATAAATTTGAAGTTAAAACGAATTAAAAATAAAAGATTATAGAAGAAAATCAAAAAGACAACTTAAGGGATTAAATTTAATATTATAATAAATAAATATATAAAGACAACTTAAGGGGTTCTCTTTTGTATAAATACTAGGTAATTTGCGGTCATAAATAATGATTGCATTAAACTTGCTAATAATGTTTTTTACTCATATCCATACGTTGAAAATAATGGAAAAAAGGTTCTTAAAAATTATTAGCAATATTCCAACATGATTTATTATTTGTCATTATCACATAACTCAAGAACCTCTAATCAATGAATTATTCATGAACTAATAAATCATTGGTTCTATAATCAACATTAAAAGGAAAATAAAGAAGAAAATAAGAGTATATATACAAAAATATTTCGTAATAAAAGAAAACATTTAAGTTGCATAGAATATACAATTGTAATATATGTCTTAGTAGATAATTTAAATTTTTTGTAGCATAATCAAAAAAGAAATTACGCTTGAACATGAAAATAATTATAACTTTTGAATTTGCATATTGAATTTCTTCGATTGATAAGTGAGAAAATTCATATCTATGTAACAATAGATTATATGTAAGAGTATATGTAATACTTTTAAGTTATAGAATGTAATATAAAATATCAAAACATGAATAATTGGAACTGAGTACAATAATATTTTCTGCACAATGAATATACGTATTATATATGTACATGTTTAATTTAACCGGAGACAATAACTTTGCAGAAACATAAACAATAGAGTTTAAAACTTGTGCTGAAAAACAACAATTAAGATAATTTGCATAAATTAATGAGGTAAAAAAAATACCAGGATATGTAAAAACTAGGTAAATTGTCGGCGCTTCGCGCAACGGTGAACTACGTCAATAATGTATTTATGAACATTTGATAATATACGTGTTTTTGAATGGGTACAACCCTATGATAAATTGTCAAGAAAGTTTTCTCCAAAGATGAAATTAATTTTTTTTAATCTTAAAACAAAAGGATTTGATTCTAAATGTGTATGCATTTTGGTATCAATTCATCATTTTACTGTAGTTACTCATCACCAAAGTCTTTAGAAAATATATGTAATTGTTTCATTGTATATATTTGTATTTTCAAAAAATGATAGAAATATTTAATTAATCAATTGCGAGAGTTTTTCTCCTATTAAATACCTTTACATACAAAATATAAATATTATACATCTTATACAATTAGTTGTGTACTTGATAAATTAATTTAAATTTAAAAGGACATCTCTTGGAGTTCAATGAAATAACGTATGTCACTCAAATAAGTTGGATTAAATGATGTCTTCTCTAGTTCCTTATTCAAAATCATTCGCAGTCGACGACACTACCTTAATATCCAAATGACATATGTTGTTGTTAATGTTTCGATCAATATGGTTAAGATTTTATTTTTACAACTTTTAATATAGTATATATAATGATATGACTATTTCTTTAATATTTGATTATTATGGATTCATCCTACTTTGAGGGGTAATTCATTGACTTTAATCAATCATTTGAACGCAAACTTGTGATGAAGGTTCAGTAAGATACTTACCATTCCATTACATTTCTTTATTTTTTGACTGTCACTAATCTGTTGAATGTCTCGATTAGATAGAAAGTTGAATAACTAAAACTCTAATGTAGTGTGAAACCACCATAACTTTGAACACTGAAAAGTTTATTCTTTGACACCCCATTGTCTTTTAGCCATTGAAAACATTAATGTCATTTATTTTAAAAGTCTAAGAATTCTAATCTACATGACACCAATAGTCTAATGATTACATCAAAGTCTTTATTAACCTACTTTAACATAATGAACAAAAACATATGTATGAACAACTAAGTTTAAAACATGTAATCAAAATAGAAATTAATAACATAAGCATAAATTAATGACTGTAAAACATATAACGATCTATAACAATAGAATAAATGCTTATTTATAGACAACAAAGGGTACTATGAAAAAATATTTATTGTGTCTTATTGAAAAGGTCACAAGTCTTTAAAAAAGTTACAACCTTTCATAATCGTTACAACTTTTATAAAATAACATTTTAAACCTATCAGTCATGAATACTAAAATACTTTATTATCTTACATAGAAGATTATGTAGTAACAAACATTAATAATATAAAGGAAAATGAAATTTATTACATTTTATCATTTATCCTTAGTAACATAAGCATAAATTAATGAAAGTAAAAATACATACCAAGATCTATAACGTAAACAATGATGTCAGCGAGTCACCTAACATGAACAAATATTTAGTTGTGAAGAAGAAGAAGAGGTTTAAAATTTATATTGTTTTAAAATGAGAGATAATTTCTCTATTTATAGACAACAAATGATAGCGTGAACAAATATTTATTGTGCCTTATGAGAAAGGTTACAATTATTTGAAAAAGTTGCGATCCTTCGAAAAGGTCACAACTATTTGGAAAAGTTGCAACCCTTAGTAAAGATCTCAACCTTTCATAAAAGTTGCAACTCTTCATTAAAATCTCAACTTTTTGTAAAAGTCACAACTTTTAATAAAAGCGCAACTCTTCATAAAAGTCGTAACTCTTCATAAAAGTCACAACTTTTCATAGAAGTCACAACTCTTCATTAAAGTCACAACTCTTCATAAAAGTCACAACTTTTCATGAAAGTGGCTAGTTTTGGAACTAAATAAATTTAAAAAGAAATTCTGGTTTGTGGTGGCGCCACGTATATATATACATATATGATGGAATGAAAAAGGAAGTAGAAGAGCACAATTTTCCCTTATGAAAACTATATCCCTCCAATCAGAGGCGGACCTAGAGTATTGAACCCCCTCGACAAAAAATTACGTTGTATATTTAAGGTATTTTAAAAATTTTTATGTTTATATATTGATTTTGAACCTCCCGAATATGAGAATAGAGGCTGACTTAGTGGTTTAGGGGCTCAAACCACTACTCTCTTTTTTCAAACCCTCTTAATAGAAATCCTGGATGTGTCCAATATCCGAGTCCTAAAGAATTACATTCTCTCAGGATCGAAATATTTTATTCACCAACTTATTGATACAAAAATATTGGTGTTAATAAGTACGCAACAGGAGTAAAGTACACGAACATTTAATTTTGTGGAAGTAGAATAAGAAGATGATTTTTTTTTTGATTTAAAATGAGAGAAAATAACTTTTTTTTATAGACAACAAAATGTAGTGTGAACAAATATTTATTGTGCCTTATCAGAAAGGTTATAACTATCTAGAAAAGTTACAAATCTTAAAAAAGTTCACATTCTTCCATAAAAGTCACAACTTTTAATAAAATCGCAACTCTTCATTAAAGTCGCAACTCTTCATAAAAGTCACAACTTTTCATAATAGTCGCAACTCTTCATTAAAGTCAAAAATTTAGATAAAATTCGCAACATTTGAAAAAATTCGCACCTGTTCATTAAAGTTGCAACTTTTCATAAAAGTCACATCTTTTCATTGAAAGAGAAAGGCTAGTTTTGGAAATAAATAAATTTAAAAGGGAATTCTTGCATGTTGTGGGTCACGTAGGCGGGTCTAGGGTTCTCTTTTATATAAATATATGATATAATATGATATGATTAGTAGCTATAGGCCATTGTTATGGGGCTGTAGCTATGGAAAATTTTCGAACATCGATTGTTTCGAATTAATGATTGGCTATATCGCTTAAACTAATTTTATATTCTTATTTTAGTATTTCTTGACTGACCATCATAGAGATAAATTTGTTTTTTACTCTTAAACTCGAGGGACACTACGGTACATAGACCAAAGGATACCAAACGCATGATCTTCTGTTAAGTTGAGTTGATTTTTTTAGGAGAGACGCCCGGACAAACATCTAGCTTGGTTAGGAAGAAGGATGAAATATAAATTCTTGCCAATTAGGAAGAAGTTGAAATATTTAAACGTAAAGCAGGGGTGTAATTATGTCAACTTAAAGAAATCACAAGAGTGGACAAAAAGGTAAAAATCAGCATATTCTCGGAATCACTCGATTCTTCGTGTCTGCTTCAACTAATAATGAAAATGAATCACAAATCTTGATTGTTATGCACGAAGTTTATACAATTACTAACAATCCAATCTGGGTAACTATTATCTGATGAATTTTGTCTTTGTTATCATCTAATTAGTGCATATAACCAAATCACCCTATTGAAAATTTAAGGTGGCAAAATTGGCGTGCAAAATTGAACTGTACTGATTATACACTGAAGGTTTTTGATGATGTGTCTGAGTTATTTTATTTGGAGTAGTCTTTCTCCTTTGTAAATCGTACCAGAAAAATTTCTACTATTGCTAATGATCGTGCCCAAATCAGTTGCCTGAGAGGTAGACCGGGGCTAATGTCTGAGGTGATCAGTGAGCATTTTCCTCACAAATCTCAAGTGCGAAGTGGTTAATGCTAAGTTGTGGAGTCATAAGGCCCAGCAACAGCTATAATGCAAGTTACTGATGAGGAAACGAGAGGTACAATAAATGATCCAGAAAGGTTGTCCACTATGAAGCAACTATTGGGCAATGTACTTAGATGTAACAATAAATTTAGGAATTCTATGACAATAGTATCTGATGGGGTCTCTTATATCGAGAAAAGGCCTTCACCAGCTAACTTTTTTAGACCAAGATTATGAACGTACTTCGGGTGAAGTATTGGATGAAAAAGAGAGGCCTAATGTGAGTGCCCTTAATTGGTGAATAAGGACTACTCTGTTGTGACAATCCGGTGCAAAGATAGACCAAACTTCTTTTGATACAATTTTTACATTGATCGATTTGCAATATGTGGTTTTCTGTCACACCAGAACCTACAACCTGGGCGGGAATGGCACTCAAAAATCAGTGATGGCCCCAAGCGAACCCTTGGCCTAACTTACTTACTTAGCGGAAGACTTAAACCAATAAACCTAAAGTTTTAAAATAAACTGGAATGCTATAAAGGAACATTCGATTTGGCCATTACGGGAAACCCAAGTCTTAACAAAAGATAACGACAATGAAAGGACTAAAGAACTAACATCTGACTGTCTATGAAGCCTCTAAAACAACTAAGATGGATTTTGGGGCAAACCCCACGACATGCTAATGAACTAATGAAATAACTGAAATCAATAAAAAGGAGTCATGTGGAATGCAAGGAGGCTCACCAACTGACTATGGAGTGCTCACTTGATCAACGATGCGTTGCGTACTGATCCTGCAGGTTACCTGCATCTACATCATAAGACGATGTAGGTCAACTGACATTACTACATCGAATGTACGAGTATGCGAGCTTGAAAAGAATTTGAAGAACTTACTTGGCTCAAATGGACTCAACATAACTAAACTCGTTTCGATACAGCTTAAAAGAAGTGCAATATAAAGAAAAGTTGTTTAAAACACGAACTAAACTCTAGGTTCATGCAAAGATACATAAAACTCTGAAATGTATGTTAAAATACAATAAACTATATATATAAAAATACAATTACTTCGATGAGAGTTTTCTAAACGACAACCATCACGTAAGAGCTATTGTAATGATATGTTGTTTTGCCTCAAGCAGCCAGGGTCGTCCCATACCTTGCCATGAGTATAGAACCAGAACTACTAAGTGTATCCACTAGTCTATGCTAAAAATCACTAAGGAATCATCTAAAAAGTATGACCCTTTTCTACCCATGATAACTTCATAGTTTATGGCGGCTTGAAGTTTCCTGAACTCTCCCCCATGTCATGTTCAATACTACTCCCAAAAATATATTAGCTCTTTATGTTTGAAACTATAACCTCTTTCTATGGTTTGAGATAATTTCTCAAAACTTAGCTCAAAGACTATCTTGGAAAGCTCAATCTCCTTTCTTGCTTTATAGTGAAAGCATTTACTGTTTACTGAAAACTAGGTTTAAGACTATTTTGAAAATCAAAGTGCCCTTTCTTCTTTAAATGTGAAAACATTTACTTATTACCGAAAAAACTAGCTCAAAGGTTCTTCTTGAAATCAACTTTTCCTTTCTTCTTTAAATGTGAAAACATTTGTTCTTTGGGAATACATAGTCCTGATACATTCTTTTAAAGAAATAAGTTCAATATTTATTCTTTACTCAACTCAACACAAGTCGTATAACAAAGTTAAAACATTTGTAAAATACTTTTGAAAACTTTATGATTTTCTCTTTGACTTGCTTCTTAACTTCTAGACTTCTCTCTTACTTCTCTTGACTTTGATATGAACTTTCCTTGAATTGGATTATGGATTTAAGATTCACAATATCATATTTATGGATTACTTCATGATGTTTAGATGTACCTTAGAGTATTGAAATCAACTAGAAAAAATAAATACATCACTAAGAAACTATTACGAAAAGATGGGGGAAGAATGGGATGAAATGGCGTGCCGGGCGCTCTTAGAGGAGCGGGGCGCTAGAGCACAAAGATCAGAAAATGTCTTGGGGTGCTTTGACTAGCGCGTTCTCCCCAGTGGTCAATGTTTAGAAGCGTCTCTTTGGGTCTATGAGGGGCGCGACGCGCCAGGATCCTCCCCAGGTGTTTCTAGACTTTTCTTCTCTGTTTTCAACTCTAAACCCTCTAAACTTCAATGGTTCTTTTCCAAAACACTAAGGATCATTTAAACCCTCGATATATAATAAATTCATACCGGAAATACACCCAAAACATGAATCAAATCGCAAGAAACTTCAATCAACACAACCCACAAGAATTCAAGAAAAACTTCAACAATTTTTATGAAGAACTCAATTTCTAAACTTTCAAAGACTTAAATTCGCTGAATTGAATCATGGTTCATGCGTGGGTGAACTAACCCAACACTATGTGATCTCACATACATATAGGGATCACCCCTTGATGAAATCCGCAAGCGATTCTTGAATGTTCTTGACGAATATTGGACTTTCTTCTCTATTCTCCTCTTTTCTCTTCTCTCTAAGCCCTAGCGTGAATTAAACTTTTCTAAATTGGATTTTTATTTTTATTTTTTTTCTTATTTTCATGATATCTTTGGATTGATCAATAAGACATTCATATTATTAGGTTAGTTATAGAACTGTCTAAAAATCTATAAATTTGTTATGAGTCCTGGTATTTCTTCAAAATATTGTATTAAGAGAACCTGCTTTTCTGTTGTGTTTTGTTAATGGGTATTTCATTCTCCAGGCTAATCATCAAGTTGTGATTTTCTTTGTTTGTTAATGTATATATTTTTCTGCTATTTTTTCTGAAAGGAAAACATTACACTAACAAATGTCATATCTTCATTTTTAGTTTTGATTATATAAACTAAACATGAGAAATTTCTTGATTATAGGGATGTGGGTCTCTAGTAATTTGATTTTTTCACACCCTGAGCTACCCCCAAGACGTGGACACGAGACCTAGGACAACAAGTGATCCCAAGCTAACCCTGTTAGCATGATCATGAGCATACTAAAGATAACAAACTGAATGTGAAAGCTAAATCATAATTTAAAATGAAAAGATGGGGAATACCCATATGCTAAAACTGGAATATATGAAAACTTATGAGTTTAATACAAAGAAGTTATTAACATCTGGTATATCAATGCATATTCGAAAAGAACCATCTTTCATCTTTATGAACAACACTGATGCACCCCATGGCAAATACTAGGTCTAATGAAGCCCTTGTCAAAAAGGTCTTTCAACAGATATTTCAATTCCTTAAGTTCTGCTGGAACCATTCTGTAAAGAGGAATAGAAATAGGTTGGGTATCTCAAAGGAGATTAATTCCAAAGTCGATTTCCCTTTCGGGAGAGACTCCGGGAAGATCTTGTGGAAACACTTCTGGAAACTCACTGACTATAGGAACAGACTCAAGAGTTGGGTTTTCAAAGCTAGATTCCTTAACCCAACTATATGATCGATATAACCCTTAGAGATCATCTTTCTGTCCTTACGGTAAGAAATGAATCGATCCATAGGCACTAAGATACTACCCTTCCATTCTAAGATTGGTTCATTTGAAAATTGAAAACGAACAATCCTAGTTCTACGATTGACTGAGGCATAACAGGAATGTAACCAATCCATGCCTAGAATAACATTGAAGTCTACCATTTCTAACGCTGCAAGATCTGCTGAGGTGACTTTGTGAGAGACTGTGACAAGGCAATTTCTATGTCCCGTCTAGCTATAACTGGGTCTCCAATTGGAGTAGAGACTGAGAAAGGTTCTGAGTGAGTTTTTGGACTAACACTGAATTGGAATGCTATGTAAGGAGTTACAAAATAAATAGTATCCCCTGGATCTAACAATGAATAAACATCAAGGTTAAAGACTCGTAACGTACCAATGACTACATCTGGAGAACCTTCATGATCCTGGCGATCCTGAAGAGCATACAACATATTCTGGCGCTCAATGCCACCCGTACCATATGAGTAACCCTGCTGAGTCGGGCGACTTGGTGGTGCTGCTGAAGTTGTAGATGAAGCTCTACCATTACCACCTTCTTGAACCTGTGTAGAAGGAAAATCCCTCAACTTGTGACCAGGCTGACCACACCCAAATCATCCTTCCTTTCCTGCGGGGCACTCACCTGAATGGTCCTTACTACACTTAGGGCAAGTGGGGTAAGTCTTTATGCCTGAACCACTTCCCTGAGACTTAGACCCTGGTGCCCTAACCTCCGAATCATACCTATTCTTAGAGGATGGAACACTAGCTTATGAAGGGGCTGGGATTGAAAATTTCTGCTGACTCTGCGAGCGATTTCCACCACCTGATTTCTGCTTAGAATAGTCATAGTTCGCAGTCCTATACTTCTTATTCTCTTGGCATGTTCCCTAAGCTTATCACTCTTAACCTGCTGCGCATGAGTCATAAGCATAGAGATGTTCATATCTCCTAGTAACATAGCATTTCCACACTCTGTTTTCACGAAATCTGACACTCCACACAAGAATTTATTTATCTGAGCACTGGAGTCAGTAACCATGTGAGGAGCATACCTGCAGAGTTGGTTAAAGTTGAGCCCATACTCTTGGACCGTCATGATTCTCTCCCTTAAATTCATGAATTCCAAAGCCTTTGCTTCTTTCAACTCTATTGGGAAAAACCTGTCCAGGAAGGTTTCACTTAAGCAATCCCAAGAAATAGGTGTTGTCTCTGTACCCCTATTTTCCTTCCACTGAGTGTACCAGATATGAGCAACATCTTTCAGCTGGTATGATGTCAACTCAACCCAATCATTCCTAGTGACCTGCATCACCTAAAAGATCTTCTTAAACTCATCCAAGAAGTTCTGGGGATCCTCACTAGTCTGCGATCCTAAGAACTCATATGGATTCATCCTAACAAAGTCACGGACCCTAGCTGCTTAGGATCCACCAATTTCATTCACATGAGCTTGAACCAGATTTTTCTGGTTGGCCACACTCAGAGCCAGTATCTGAGTGGTGTTCCTGAACTCAGTATTGAACTCAGTATTGGAAACTTTCTGATCTAGGACTGGAGGAGCTGTGTTTGTATTTCCGTCATTCGCATTCTTGGCGTTAGCTCTACGAGCACGCATGATCTAAAATGTACAACGTCGAGTTAGAATGGAATTAGATCATACCTTACGCACAATGAGAGTAAAACGAAAGTGAAGTTTTTCCTACAACACTTCATAGCCTCCCTCTCATTAGTGTTGTGCACTTCACACCCATGAAAAAGACTCTACTTAGTGCGGCTTTTCAGACATCCTAGGACACTTAAACCTAGTGCTCTGATACTAAGTTTGTCACGCCCCGAGCTACCCCCGAGATGTGGACACTGGACCTAGGACCATAAGTTGAGACTGAATACTAACTGAACTGTAAATATGGTCACTGCAATAGAGTGTGACTGAACCGTGGGATCTACTAATAACCGATAGTAAAACCACATGAGCTAAATTTTGGAGTCCGATGTATACGCCCCATCAAGAGGACCCAACATACCCTACCAGAAGAAAAAAGGCATGCTGGCGTAATCACTAAAATGATACCCACATAGGGGACTTAAAACCTATTTGGCTAGTAGTTCTGGGACTATTTGAGTATACTGAACCCTAGTCCAACTCGGTATTATGCTAGTCCCAATGAATTAAGTGGTTAACACATTATGACTGAATTTCTGTAAATGATGGATAGCTCAAAACTGAATATGGAAATTGAGAATGCAACAATTAATCTGATAATAATGCAGTAATAAATGAGACATGTATATCTGAAGTAACTGTAATATCTGACATAACATGTGTAATTCAAGAACTAAAGAAATACATAGCTAGGGTTCTTAAATTCATGCAAATTTCTGAGTCATAATATAGTAATCTGACTTGGAACATATAACTAACTAATTCATGATAATTTCCTGAAGTTCTAGAAACCTTAGGTCTATCATGATAAGGGAATCAAGAATCTGACTAAAAACTAAGGACCCAATGGGTGAAAGGAACCCACTAGTGAAATCTCACAAACCTAGTGATGAAATCCACAGATAAATCTTTAGATTTCGGGTCTGAAACTGGTGAAACCTTGTTGTGTTCTTGAACTAGGGTTCTTGACCTTTTTTATCCTTTTTTGCTTCTAATTTTCTAAGTTTTAATTAATGATTTGAATTCGGTAAGTTTTAGTCATCGGCAGTACATGTTATAGGCTGGGTAACTTGAGTCTCAATCCACGGACACAGACCATGGACCGTAGACTAAATTACGGACCATAGGTCTGTACGTGAATCGATACTTATTCGATTTTTCTGGGCTAAGTTTTTGGAGAGCTTCAGTGGCAAACGACGGATGCACAGTACGGGTCGTAGTTCAGACTACGGTCCATCGATAGTGACCATTGATTGCACTTGTAGATTTTTGAAAAACTAATTTTTGAATTGTTTTGGATACAAGGTGTTACAGATTTCAAGAGACTCATGTGCTACAGATGGCGACAAGGAGGGGCAAGAAGATATTGAAGAAAAAAGAACTTGCAGAAGATTGATGCTTTGAACATAAATATGGTGGAGAACGCATGATGATTATCGGCAAGTCTTTTTACTAAAAGAATCAATTTTATTTTTGTTATATTTGATGAAATAAACTAGAAACATGGTCATCATAAAAATGTTTCAAATGAAGACCATGTTTCTATTTTTTTTTAAAGCTAAATTTGGACTCAAGGTCCTTTTATTAGACAACCCAAAAGGGACAATATTTACATTGACAAAATGGGTTCTAGTCGGCCCAAAAGTGACCAGACAACACATTTTTAATAAAAGTCCCCTTTGGCAGGGTTTCCAAAAATGCTCTTTCAACATCCTATTGCACTGCTCCCTTTTTCATTGTTCATTCTTCTCATTTAACTGTGATTCTTGTTGTAGGTGAAGCCGAACATGAGAAAGGACTTTTCATCCACCAGATTCCTTGTAGAGTGCTTCAAAAATATCAGATTTGGTCCCTTTACTCTCACTTTTACTCGTCCCTGTATCCCATTTTGCTTGCTGACATAGCTTAATTCTAGGAGTAGTTCTTTGAAAACACTTCTGCTCAAGTTAATTCCAGAATATAACTTGTTTATATAGTTGTGTCTTCACTCTAACTAAGCATGCTACCCATTGTTGTCTATGTTTATTCTTCTTGATTTGATACGAACTGAAGGATCTAATGCTTTCCCATATTAAGAATCTTTCTTTCCAGGCTTGGTAATTGATTAAAGCTTAAGAATACCTGTTTTCCTTCTTTGTCAATTGTTGTATTTTCAACAATGTCTGCTAGCCGATTTGTCTCTCTGAAAATATGTTGCACATTTACAATGATTTGTGCCTCCATTTCATGTATGTCTTCCCTTTGTTCAGCAAACTCCCATTGTATTTTCCAATTCTTCACAATAATGTTCTTTAAAATCAATGAATTTGTATCGACATGAATATTATTCATCTTATGACTGAGGCAATACTTTAAATCATCCCACACGGCTCTAACCTCTGCCTCCATGTATGTTGGTTGCCTCACCTATGCTCTGTCCCTCTGAATATGTGAGATCTCCTCTTTTATTTTGTATACAAAAACCATAAGCACTCTGATCGGGTTTCCTTTACTTGCTCCATCCGTGTTGCAAGTAAACCAACCCTGTATTGACATCTTCCACCTCACGAATAGATAATGTATGTTGAACGGATATCTCTGAAGTTAATCCACCATTTCTGACCAATGTTTTGACATACTTTTGATCCATGGGAATTTGATCCTTATTAATTATTGTACTGCCAATTGACATTGATAATACATAGACCTATAAGTTATCATCTTCCCATGTTTTATAAGATTTATTCTCTTCCATAATTCCCACATTATGATTACAGTGACTGCCTTTAGTATATGATCTTATTTGTGTGACATCTTGTGCTCCCACCATCTATAAATGGTTTGTTTTATATTTCCAGTTACGCTGAGACCTACACAAGAAGAAAAATGCTTCCACAGATTTTGTGCTATGGGAGGTGTTAGTAAAAGATAAGACATGTCTCCAATTGACCCTCCTCACAACAGTAGCATTTTGAGACTACATGTATCCTCAACTTCATTAAATTATAATACGTGGCTATTCTCCCCCTCCAAACCCTCCATAGGAAAAAACCAATCATGAATGGCAAACCCTTTACCCCCATATAATTGCTCCATTCATTCATTGGAAGTTTACTTTTCATGTTGTTATAGGTTAATTTGACAGTGAAATCCCCTTTAATGCTATGCATCCACCATGCTTTGTCAGTGCTGATTTTCGTTATTGTATGCTGTACCATTTCCTCCGTAGTAACTGATCTTAGATTTTCTTCATTCCACACATAATTTATGATAAAATAATTTACCTCCAATTCCTCATCTTGTGCCAACTCTCCTTCAGTAAAGTATAATGCTCCTTGCCTTCCAATTATCAAATGAACAACTAGAATTTCCATCCTTGAATTGCCACCATATATCATGTTCTACCTCCACCACACTACACCATTTTAGGCCTCCGGCCACCCTAGTAAAGTGTAGCCTAAACTAGCAAAAATTGTGGCCTTACATAAAAGGCTACACTTTTGGACTTTAGGCAACACTTTTCCAGGGGTGCCCAAATGAAGCGTTACCTTAGATTTTAGGCAACACTTTCAAGTGTTGCCTTATCAGCTATGCTTAAAAGCGTAGCCTAAAAGGTAAAATGGCCACGCTTTTATGTACCTCAATAGCACATTTATATCTCATACAACTACACTTTTAAGTGTTGCCTTAGCTTTCTTATAGGCCACAATTCGTAAGTGTGGCCTTTTCTATCTAATGTATGACAACAATTTTAAAGTGTTTCCTTTTCTATCTAATATATGACAACACTTTGAAGTGTAGTCCTTGCCCATGTGATTACCACAATTTACAGTCCTAAGGCTACACTTTTAAGTGTGGTCATATCATTTTGGCTATAATATATATGCCACAATTTCTAATTAAAAACCACCAATATTATTTTACAATAAATAATCTCAAGCATTAAATTGGCTCATAAGTAATTCAAATACATAGATTTGCAATAAACCTCAAAACATTGTACGTCTTCTGTATTTACACATACCTATACAACAATATTCAAAATACGTGTACACAATTGTTCAAAAAGTAATATTACAATAGTTAAAAAACTCTTCATAGTCCACTTCAATGAGAGCAAATTTACTTGTAGCGACCCTTCAAATTTGATCACCTCCGTTTTCCTACACATTTAGAATTTACGATAAGTCAGATTGCAACAAAAGTAGATGTTAAAGATGAGTCAGCTGCTAGTTGAGTTGATTTGAAAAAGACATCAAAAGTAGATATTTAGCTATAATATGAATCCTAGATGTTAAAGATAAGCATGGAACCTTAATAAAACAACAACTATACATCCTCAATATTCATCTTCATTTCAGAACCTGATTGATTTCCAAATTCCATATTTCGAAATTTCCAGATTTTAGATTTCCAGATTTCTAGATTCCAGATTTCCAGATTTCCAGATTTTCATATTCCAGATTCCAAATTCAAGATTTCTAGATTCCAAATTTCAATTTTCAAATTTCCAATTTCCTGATTTTCCGATTCAAACTTTTCCAGATTTCCAGATTCCAACATTACCATTCAAAGGGTCCTTTGTGGTCTGGAGAGTATGAAAACTAACAATATCCACTTATTAGTAAAAAATAAATCAATTCCAGGAGAAAAAAGATTAACAATAATTGTCATACTGAAGTCTTTATTAACTTTTAAGATATTCAATTCCTCAGAATACAACCATTTGGATTTTAGCTTCAGTTTGGCTACCTAAACCATCTTAGCATGTGAACGGCACACCACGTAAAGAACATCCCACAAACAACTTTATAACTTGTCCTACCTCTATCAATTTCACAGACGGGTGACCATAAATAACAAAAACGACATACCAAAAAGCCAAATAATCAAAAACATTTAAAGAGTATTTCCATGTCATATTCATATCATTCATACATCAACTTCAATTCCACCATTTTGAACACACAAAACTGTGGAATCTAAAACAAACTTTCACCATCTTGTATCAAAATTCACAAAGGTATAAATTGTCAACCAATTTATACCTTTGTGGTCCTTTGTGGTCTGGAGAGTACAATATTGAGGTATAAATTGTCAACCAATAAAAAAGTGGTGACATTTGGAGAGGATTCAGTGAAGTGTGTTTGCTACTATCAGCAAGGGTGTGACACAGTGGATCATACATCATTCAGGGTCAAGTATTTGATCGTTAAAGACATATATCACCTGCTCAACACCGCATTTCCATATATTCAGTGGCCTATGCAGTGGACAAAAATGTGAATCTTTTAAGAGTTAACTAATCAATGTGAATCTTTCAATTGTATTCATACATACATAGAAGCTAACAGTAATGCTAATTTTTTGTCCAAGCAAAATCACAGACAAAATGCAGAAAGAAGTGAAATAAGAAGTCAAACTTGTATTTAAAAATTTGATGAGAAGGAGGTAGGGACACATAGTAGGTCCCAAAAGTTTCTACTTTAGTTCTACCTTAAAACATGATTTAGCTTTCTCTTTTGTTTTTTTAGATTGGGTTGCTTGTTTTGCTTTTAGCTTTGTCTTTAGTAACTTCACTTTGACTTTGGCTAATATTAGAGATCTTTACATAGTTAGTGTGAGTGATACTTCTATTAGAGATCTTTACATAGTTAGCTATGAAGAGAGTCTAAGCCTAGCTCGTACAATTCCTCGGAAAAGGGAACCCGATTGAGGAAGCTGACATTGTCTGACTTCCTTACTTATAGTGCATTATGAAAGAAACTTTTCAGTTGCACCCTCCAACTCCTCTTTTGGTACCTCGAAAAATAGAGGAAGATGTTGAGGTGTGTGGCTACACTGTCCCTAAAGGTTCAAAAGTGTTGATTAATGTGTGAGAAATTGGCCGGGACTCAACTATATGGGAAGACCCTTTGGTATTTAATCATGATTAATGTGTACAAGAGGATGATTAAAACTCTAAAGATAGCGACTGTGCAGTTTGCATTTCTTATAAATAATTATGTATGCTTAGAATTAATGTTTGCATCAACATGCAACATAGATAAAGTCAACATTTCAGCAAGAAGGGACCATTAGGGATAACAACAATCACAACTCTGTATATACTTCACAAATAGTTCACAATTTTGGTCAACAACATTTCAAGTGTTTCTGCAGATATAAACCAGAAAAAGACACCATTGATAACGATTTTATGATAGGGAACTTTGCTAAGAATATCTAAAATATCACTACCAATCATGGACAGCCGATGGAGCCACAACTACACATACAAATCAGCAACCAAATCTACTATTTCTACTCATAACAACTATAATGATCTTGTTATGCAAGATAAAACTAACAGCCAACAAGAACAACTAGACAAAGTTGAGGAAAATACAGTTGAGAGGATCCAGAGGAGAGAAAGTTAGAGAAAAGCCTTAAGGAACCAAGTAAATACCTTTTGAAGAATCGAATCATGAGTTGACCTTGAAGAATGTGGAATATTTTTGCCTCTTACAGCTTGTGCACTACTTGCATCAGCAGGTGAAACAAGATTAGATCCAACAACCCCTGGTATATCATGAACATTCAATCCAGGGTTGTTTTGCATCAACTGGCTAAAAAGATGTCGCATTTATACTCTCATTTCATTTATTTTTTCATTCATTTCTTCCTTCAGAGAATTGATTTCATTAGCATGCTTTTGTTTTAGCCTGTTAATTTCTTCATCTTCTTTTAGAGAACTTGTTGTCACTGATCTGCCATAACACCTAAGTCGGCCAGGTTGTTCCTTTCCAAACACTGCCTAAAGGCATCATCCGCTTTTTTACCAAAATTTTGACGATTTTGAAGTTCAGTCTGTTGAATAAAATTAACATTCATAGTTAACAGTAAGAACTATTTACACTCTCCACAATAAATAAGATATATGTCTGAATTAAATTCATCAATAATCCTCTTTAAGAAACTTACTATTGCAATTTGGGTATCGACCTGAATTTCCTTTCCCTTCTTTGTACGAGTTGCAATAAATATTTCACATTGTGATGGTTCTTCATTGTTTTCTTTTGTTGCACGCTCCAAATTATATCAAATGAAATTTAAAAAATATTTGCCTTTTATAAAAAATATGTAAAGATTAAATTCATATGTCTGCTAAGTATTACCAATTTCACGCGTACTCTTGCAATATTAATTGGTCCCATTCGATGCCTCCACTGTTGTCTTTTCTGTTTATAGAATTCATTTCAGCTATGGCCTGTAATTATATAAAAGGAGATGTTTAAATCCATAAATAAAAAAGAAAAGAATATATATGATGCAAAATATGTCAAAGAATAGAATTGCACTAGTTTAGCTTTACTTGAACAGTTGGGTGTTTACAATACTCGATCAACTGGCAGAATTGAGCTTCTGGAATATCTTTAGGACGTTTCGCTAGCATTTCCTCAACAGTACTATTTTTATCAAAAACTCTCTTTAATTTTTTGTTTGTGTCGCCTCCAAGCATCACGAAGACCAGCCATCACCCACTTCTTTCCTTCTACCGGAATTAAGAATTTGGACTATGCAAAATAAAATATATTTATCTTCATTAGTAAAAACCAATGAAAAATGCAATTTCAAAATTCATTGGTCTTACATTGATATATTCCCACATGTGCTTTTTAATATCTTTTGGCACGGTATGCCAACTATGTACATCAAGCTGATGAATCTAGGATTTCTTGCAATTGTTTTGATAAAATTGGTTAATTCTGACATTATCTTATCTGTTGGTCTCACTGCTTGTCCTTTATCAAATGTCACTTCCTCTCTTCTTCCAAAGTTCTTGCATGAATATTCTTACATGTTGTTTTTCCTCGAACATTTTTCTGCTCCGATATACCTACAAGACAGGAAATAAGAAATTTCTCTATAATGAGTAATAAATCTTACAAGATTTAAAACATACCTTTTGTACTACAATCAATATCAACTTCCTCGTCAACTGCATCCTCTCCGATTTCTACTTCATCCTCAATAGCATCCAATCCTTTATTATGGAGATGAATAGAAGGAGTAGGTGTATACTCGACATCAGCAACTGTGTGGTTGATCTGTTTTCTTTCACCGCCTATGATTATCTCTTGTTGTTTCTTAAACTGATCCAGACTAGTAGGTGGTATGACTGACTTCTTCTTTACGTGTTTCTTGGTTGGTAGATCATGATCAATATCATGTTCTTTCTGTATCTCTTGGTCTTTCAGAAACTGTTCAACACTAGTGGCTGGTAGGACCAACTTTCTCTTCACCTGTTTGAAGTTTAATAGATCCTGAATTTCATGTTGTTCCTCTCCATTACCTAGTGTTGTTCCAGTCACATGTACAGAAGAAGTAACATTTTCATTGGACGACATTTAGAAACTGAAATTGGGCATAGGCAGTTTAAATCCTTTCTCTTGAATGGACTCTCCAGATTGAAATGACCTATTTGTTCTGTCCTTTTCCTACAATCATATTTACAGTACTAAGTTCTTCCCTGGGAGATGACTGAATCACTGATTTGTGGCCAATAAATTTACTTTTTCCTTGTTGTGGAATGAAATCCTCATATTTCTTTCTTTTAAGTGCTATTGGTAGGTGCTCTTTCTTAGCTTTATTATTGCGTTCGTTCGCAAAATTTTCTCTCTTAATCTTAAATTTATTGACCAATTCAGCACTTGAGCGGTATTGCATATCAGCATTCAGATTCTTCAATGGACTTTGAGCTTTGTTAGATTCGAACCCTTTTTCTTTAGTATTGCTGATTGATTCATTCTTCTTGCTTTTTTCTTGTATTAAGTAGACCTACAAAATAATACTCAGAAAAATTAACTGGCCAGAATTTTCATAGTGGTAGATTGCAAATATTGAAGAGTGTTCTGTTTCAAATACAAACATATTGGTAAAATTATATCGAGTGTATTTCGTTCCATGTGACTGATTATAGATTTTATCAATATAATCAAGTGTATTTTGTCTTTATTATACATTTATCATGTATTTTATACTCTTTCAGAATCTGATTGATTCAATATCATATCTCTATTATTCCGTATCAGGCATATTGAAAATTTGGGTATGAAATCAAAGAGGAGATGAGAAAGAAGAGAGGTTTCCACCATCTCTCATGTGCTTTGTATCATTTTATATGAACATATTAAATTATCACTTATTTTATGTTGACACAATAGTAATTCTTCCAAATTTAACTGAATTCTTCAATTATTACCACTGATTGAAATGAATCTTCAATCCTCATATTGGTCCAATTCTAAAAGCAATGATTGACAAGCGTCAGTTTATAAACACATACAAAAAGTTGACCACCTTAATTAACTTTTTTTATTTAAAAAGTGTAAGAAAGCAAAGTTCACTTGCCCATTTTATTTCTTTTTAAATAGCTTTAGTTTCCACTTTAAGCAGGAAAATGGTCCTTCTAGTTTAAAGCCTCAGTGTGACATAATCTTCCCATGTTGCATCCTCAATTGACAAAGAATGTTGTAAGATGATTCAAGATTGAATTACTCAAATTTCATATCTCTAGAGATCAACAGAGAATATTATCTATGGTTAATTTACAGAGGACTGATAGACACTTTGAAGAAGGAGAATAGATGTATCTGAAGATTCAACCATATAGATAGCTCACCATCCCCAACCAGACTTTTTCTAAATTGTCAGCTATGTATTATGGTCAAATTCTGTAGAAGGTTTGACCTGTTGCCTATAAGTTATCACTTCCTCCTCATATGGCTGTCCACCACACTTTTCATGTGTCACAACTGAAGTCGTGCTATGCAGTACCTACTCATTTAATCATCATTTAACAGTAAATGTGTCTTCTCCAAATTATGTGCAGCCTAAAGAGATTCTAGAAAGAAGAATGATCAAGAGAGGAAACAAAAACATTCCACATATACTTGTTCAATGGGATCAGATGTCAGTAGAGGATGCAACATGGGAAGATTATGTCACACTGAGGTTGTAGTAAAGATTAAAAAAGTTATAAGCAAGGCTGCTGCCACAGACAAAAAAACTAATTCAGTGTTTCAGGCAATTGGATACTTACAATAAGGCAATTGGTTCAATTGATGGTAAATGATACCTTTTTCGTCTCCGAGTAAGTAGTAATGTAACCTTCAGATACAGATAAGCCAACAAGGTTCTGAAATGCAAAAATACTTTTATCATAATCAAAGGACATTCAACCATCAACACCAATAAGAGAGGCCTACAAGAAACAAGGATAACCAATACATCTTTTCCAGCTTAATATCAATAACAACATAGAACTAACTTGACAATACCAAGTAGTTTGATAATTGTACCAGAAATACTACAGAGCGCTCACAGTTCTGCCTGTCAAGTCCACTACCTGATAATAACAGGAAACAAATAAGTCCACTATCTGATAACATTTATTTTCCCCTTATCTCTTACCTAGCATAACATCCAACAGCCTACCAACACAATAAACACTATAAAGTGTAACTGAAAAGTAGATTACTCATACCTGCTAGCTTCTAACATTCTGCATTATATGTCTTTACTATCTCAAGCTTTAGGTGTAAACAAAAGAACCCCACAAGGAGTAAATAAAGCTTTTGGTAAACTCCATGATTTGTGGTCAATTTGAAACAAAAGATAAAGAGATACTCTGAAATGTTACAGTAAAGTGGAGAAAAGCACATTACATTATTCACTTGCACTGTTGTTTCAGCAGCAGAGTCTTCAACCAAAACTCAGATTTGAACTGCAATGGTCACATAAGCCTATGAGGAAAAGCACCACTGAACCCTGTCTAATGTACAAAACTGAAAATATTCCACGTATCTATATCATAGCAGAAATCAAGGGAAAAAGCCAACAAAATACTTAAAGATTGTAGCGATCTATTTTTCAATTCCACATATTACATATATTAATGTGTTTGTAGCAAAAAAGTAATTAAATAACAAAACAGTAAGTAAGCACCACATAGTCATCACAAAAATAATGAAACTCATGGTGTGTCATCTTCAAACTCTTCATCAGACTCATCTTCAAGCTCATCTTCAGACTCATCTTCAGTCTCGTCTTCAAACTCATCTGTAAACTCATCTTCGAATTCCTCTTCATACTTATCTTCAAGTTGTTGAGTAATAAATTCTTCCAAAGGCACATCAATAACTATTTCTGGTAAATCAGTCTTTGGTAAGAGAACTTCACCATTATCTTTTGGTATAGATGGTCCCACTGAATGTACAGATGGCTCATTTTCATAACTTTGTGAGAGATTAGATTCAACTTGATCATGTTAAACAAATCTCTCGGAACAGTCTTCATAACATAATGTCTATCTTGATCATATGGATCTTGCACATAGAAGCATTGGTGTACTTGAGATCCAAGCACAAAAGGCTCTTCTTGAGAGCATCTCTTGTTAAAATAGACATAAGTAAGACCATAAGTATCATTTTCAACTTCATACCAATCACACTTGAATAGAACAACCTTAAAATGGCCGTAATAGTCTAACTCAACAATATCAACTATTTTACCATAATAAGTCAAATCTACAGCAATCGAATTTTTATCCTTTGAGCTTGCAAAACTTGTAGTTGAGGCAACTAGTGTAACACCACTATTTTGTGTTTTACGCCTTACATCACGCTGCCTAACATGGAATCTATATCCATTGATGAGGTACCCAGAATACCTTTTTGCAACAGAATTTAGTCCTCTATAAAACTGCTTGATCAAACAGGCACATCCTCTTGCAAAGCACGAGTTTCAAACCATTGAGAGAAGCTTTGACAATGACTCTTGGCCTTGCTCCATTTAGATCTTCGTGGTTGATTATTTACCTCTTGCTTATGCTCTCTACACACCATGAACTTTTTTTTTGTTAAAACAATAAATAAAATAAATTAAAAATTAATTATACAAAACGAACACCATATTCAAATTAAGGTACCTAATATATCCTTTAACCTCGTCACAATTTCCCAATAAGTATACATGTGCCTGATTGAGTGACTTATCTTCTAAAATGAATGGATCAGTTTTCTTTGCTCCTAAAGGAACTCCTTTGTTAGGAAACAAAGTCATAGTTTCTGCATCACTTGGGTCACATTCATCATTATTTCGGGCTCTTCTGTTAAATTTTGTATGCACACCACCACGTAGATATTTTGAGAATAAATTCATACAATCTATTCCCACTCGTGTCTCTGCTATGCAACCTTCTGGATAACGTCTATTCCGGATGTATGATTTGAATATACCCATTTCTCTTTCTGTGGAATACATCCATCTATTTTGAACTGGACCTCCTAATCTCACTTCATTTGCCAAATGAATAGGCAAATGAATCATTATATCAAAAAATGAAGGAGGAAAAATTCGCTCCAACTGATTTATTGTTTCTATGATCTCTGCTTCTAAGCAATCAAGTTCCTCCAATGTGATTACTTTTTGACACAAACGATGGAAGAAAGAATTAAGACGAATCAAAGGAATAGCCACATGATCAGGAAGAATGCTTTTAATTGTTATTGGAAGCAAGTAATGCAACATGAAATGAGCATCATGAGTTTTATAATTAGACACATTTCTTTCATCCAATTGCACACACCTAGATATATTGGAGGAACTACCATTAGGTAGTTTGGCTGTTTTTAAAATGCCACAAAAAATTGATTTCTCTCCATTTGTCATTGAGAAGCATGCCTTTGCCAACTGTGTTCTCTTACTATCTTCTGTCTCTTTTGGATGAAGGTTCTTCCTGATTCCCATATCTTTCAAATCATATCGGGCATTTGCATGATCCTTTGTTTTGTCAGAAATATCCAAAAGAGTTCCAAGAATGCTATCAACTATGTTCTTCTCTATGTGCATTACATCAAGGTTGTGGTATAACAAGTTGTGCTTCCAATAGAGTGATTCAAAAAAGATTGACCTTTTTTTCCATGGTCCATCATTTGATCTCTTTCTCTTCTTTCCAAACACATTTTCAAAATCTTGTAAGCTATTAAACACATCAGTACCCTTTAATAAAGATGGAGGAGCCCTAAATTCAGTTTTTCCATTGAAAGATCTTTTGTAAGATCTCCATGGATGATCCATAGGTAGAAAAACACGATGATCCATGTAGCACATTTTCCGACTATGTTTAAGATAGCGAGAATTAGTGCCATAGTTACAACAAGGGCAAGCAAACTTACCTTTTGTACTCCATCCAGATTAGATAGCATACACATGAAATTCATTGATTGTCCACATAAGAGCTTCCCGCATTTGAAAAGTTTGATTTCTTGAAGCATCATATGTTTCAACACCAGAATCCCACAATAATTTTAACTCATCTATCAATGGTTGCAAGTAAATATCAATGTTATTTCCTGGTGATCGCGGCCCAGGTATAAGTAAAGAAAGTAAAGAACACTCAGATTTCATGCACATCCAAGGCGATAAATTATACACCACAAACATAACTGTCCATGTGCTATGCGATATACTCATGGTTCGAAATGGATTGAACCCATCACTTGACAAGCCAAGTCTCACATTGCGAGAATCTAGTGCGAAATTTGGATGCAACCGATCAAAATCTTTCCATGCTACACCATAAGCGGGATGCCTTAACTTTCCATCTTTAGAACGCTCCTCGTCATGCCATCTCAAAGAATCTGCCGTCTTTGAACACATAAATTATCTTTTGAGTCGAGAAATTAATGGAAAGTGTCTCAATGTCTTTGCTGAAACTGGATGTTTTTTTTAAGGCTCAAGCTCACGATCAACTTCAGGATATTTAATATATCGTGAAGCTCCACAAGTATGACAAAATTCATCATCCTTATGATCATTCCTGAATAACATGCAATCATTGGGACATGAATCATTTTTCTCATAATCAAGACCAAGATTCTTCACCATAGACTTGGTTTTATTGTAAGACGGAGGAATGTTCAACTCGGGCATCGCCTTTTTTAATAACTCGAAAAGAGAAGTGAATGATTCATTGCTCCATCTATGTAGACACTTTAACAAATATAAACGAAGTGTGAATGATAATTTAGAGAATCCTGTACAGCCAGGATATAATTCTTTGTTTGCCTCGTCAAGTAAGTTATAAAATTTCTTGGCATCTTAATTTGGACCATCATAAACTCCTTCACCCTGTGCAACATCTCTGAATTGATCATTCAACAAACCATCAATATCATCATGCGAGCAATTCATATCATCGTCAACATTCAACTTAATATCCCATTCCCCGTGATTGATCCATCTAGTATAACCGTTAACAAATCCATAGCATATTAGATGATCATACACTACATTCTTTCGTGTCCAACAAATATTACAATATTTTGCACATGGACAGTGAATTTCCTCTCCTATTGGATCTCCATATGAGTAAGCAAAATCTAGGAAGGATTCAACACCATCAATGTACTCTTTGCTATACCTTGCTAAATTCATCCAATCCTTGGATTGGATATTTGAATTCCTAGAAGATCAAGATATTAAATATTAAATATTTTATTAAGAGTCATTAAATCATTAACTACTTCACAAATAAGTTTTAGAAGTCACGCGTAAGTTATCAGAATCATGTGTTATGAGATGATAAAAGTTTCTTACCTAGTCATTGCACTTGTGCTATGCCAAATCAAACCTTCAAGCCTCCACAAATGTTTTTGAATGTTTATGATACTACCAAGAAAAAATAAGTAAAATTAATACGATAGACACAATTAAGAAAGAAAGTTACTAATAGGATAGACACAATTAAATGAACTAATCAAGATAAAGAAGTTCTATTGAGAAGCAGGTTCAAGTTGTAAACAACATTATTTATTTAGAAGACCAAAAGTACAATATATTGTGAAAATGACTTGTATTTCATAAAGAACATAAACTGTAACCGGCCAAGTCTAATTGACAAGGTACTATCCGCTTTGGACCTAATTAATATTTAGTGGTGTCAGTAGAATGCACTCATACAGAACGTACATGATGAGCTCACTGTTTTCAGAAGCATTCTACAGTATATATATATATATATATATATATATATATATATATATATATGAGACAGAAAGGGAAACAATGGGCTATCGCCAAAGCAATTGGTGCCGAAATATAAATCCTCGAGCCTCTATTCCTGGAATTATTGAAGTAATAAAGTTGAGATCGAGTCAGCTAAAAAATGATTAAGAAATAATATTTGCAGGTTACTCACTACAGGGTATTGATTACAAATTTATAATAGTATGGGAATATAACACAGCAAAGGGCTACAATATTAGGCCATTCCAAGATAAAAAACATATTAAAAGAAATGTTCCATATTGAGGGAGAGAAGCCCACAAAGAGAGGACACAACAATAAATCAATAATATGACAAAAGCAATTGAATATATGAACTATAGTCAATATCCTCTATGCAAGTTGAGAATAAACACCTGATAGACCTTTTAAGATAATAAGTACAAAAGGTCATAAAGCAGACATATCACCTTGCTAGTTGTTATCCATCTACAGATCTGATATTATTTTCCCACGTGTTGGATAGAATTAAAGCACATAAGATAACATTAGGACCTTACTAGTAAGACTCTATAGAAAAACGAGGATGAAGCCACTAAAGAAGCTTTTTTGGCATGGAAAGCCCTTACAGTAATTTGATTACTATATCCTTGGTGAGAAGAGAAAACCATCATGATAATCTTTGTTCTATCTTCTCTAATCCCCTCACAAGATCCTACATACTTCAAACATTACCATAAGTGATCTGCATATCACTTGCTATTCACAACTAGTACTCTTTTATGGCAGTAAGTGCAAGAGGGGATGCTCATGTAAGTCATGAGGCTTTTAGTTTCCATAGAATGTTAAGTAAAGTCTTTGTATACCTTATACCTTCAAATCACAATTGCTACCCTTATTAATAGCACTGACAACCTGCAAGCATAAACTGAAATGATACATGTTATGTTTTAGTACACATGTAGCCTATAGGAAAAGCTCCAAAACAAACTACTTAGACATCTGTAGCATGGTTCATCATAAGTATCAAAAATAGCTCCAATAGAAAGCCCTATTGGAAAATTAATTTCTAGCTAGTTATCACAAGTATCAGAAACGGGTTTACATAGCTAAAGAGGACCAAAAGATTTACAAAAATTCTGATCTCCCATTGTTTCTTTGCCTGGACCTGATTTAGTGAACCTAATAAATATTCATACCATACAGAGGCATCATCAAATATAGGGTAAGTTTCTATACACATATATATCCACCAAACAACCCACAAACACCTTAAACTATTTATTATACTAACTACATAGACAGATTTCCAACCATAAAAACTGCCTTAGGAACAAAGATAATTTTTTTAAAAAAATAATCACAGACTCTAACACTTTAGCCACTACTATGCATCTCAATTCATTTACATTATATGATAATACAGACGCCTCATTACCGGAAACCATAAACAACATATTCTGGTTGAGAAATCATAACTAAACACACTATCTATTTACACACAACATATCATATGCACAATACTTATATAAACATTTTAAAATCATTTTCTATGGAGGACAGTATAACCAATCTGATGATTCTTTTATGGAGGAATGTGCAGACGTATCCGTTCCAACGCGTACACAGAGAAGTATTAGCAGACAAACCATCCGGCACAATACAAGTACATCTCTTACTGTTGTATTCTACTTTTAGCACCTCGAGAATGTTATGCTATATTGACTATTTGGAGGTACTTGACTAATTGTCAGTGTCAAGTGTTGTAGTTGTGCTGTTGGTTTGATTAGGCTATCTAGGTGACTTCGGGAACTTTCTTTTATTGGCACATCAGGAAGTCGCGACAATTGCAGGAGCTAAAGAGAGATAGGAAAATGCCTGTGATAAAAATTTGCAGTTGCAATTGTTTGAGAAAAAAGTTATCTGATGTAAAATACCACCTTAACTTTTAAATGCTTGCTTTGATGTGAACTTAGTGCGATAAAAATACTCATAAATGCTACAATGCATTCCTTGGGAGCATCTGGTATCGTGCTTATTTGGCTATATGATTTTCTTTTAGGAAGTATTGTATAAAGACTAAATTCTGATATTCATTTCACAGAAACTAGAGATTCATATCGTTTCCACAAAATAATTAACCAGAGTTCACTACTTCCAATTAAAAGAAAGGATAATGAAGCTGGACCGTTATTAGTTGTAGACTTGGAAACCAAACTAGATTATTTAATTGCAGGCTACTTCACACAACTAAATCAAAAGCATTTTTTTTTGGATGATAAATTAAAAAATCCCTTGGGATAAATACCGCTATGTCTATATCCAAGTTGCGCAAAGTCTTCACCTTCGATTCTGCACTTTACTTCAACAACATACATAATCACATATACACATAACCCTGTATTCGGTACATGAGTTCAGCATTTGTGTATCCAATACTTATAATGTCTACCACAAAAATTATGTGACAGGTTGATAAAAGACATGGAATTTTGGCCCTCCGAACTACACATGTCAATAGTGCAGCGTCATTCTATAGTACGAGGAGTGGACAAAAAAAAGTAAAAAAATTCTAACAGTAGTGCGTTCATTTACAAAATACATAAAGGTATGTTCGGAAGTTCTCTTCAATCTTCTCAAGGTTTACCCATGTTTATAATAGTGTCTTCATTTACTTGTATCTCTAAAAAAGAAAAATGTTGTCTGCTCAATATACTAAGGCTAGCTTTGACATTCAGATTTATTTCAATTTCTTCAACTACTTTGGAATTTCAATTATAACAACCCCAAACTACTCAATTACTTCTAAACACAAAACAAAAATTCAATCAATTGACTGCTTTTAGTACTAGATGATTAGTAGAGTGTAACAAGGAATTTCAGCTGTACGATATTGGTACTTATGCTTGACGAAATTGTTTCTTCAGCTTACGTTCTTCAGCTCAGCAACAGATCGTCAGCAACAGCTCAGCTCCTCTGATTTTTAGATCCTCCAATTTTCATGTCCTTCGGTTTTCAGCTCCTCCGATTTTCAGCTCCTCCGATTTTCAGCTCAGCTCTTCAGTCTTCAGCTTCCTCTCTTCGATCTTTAGTATCTACTCGTCGACTTGAAGTTGTAGAGAAGAGAAATTGTGTGGATTTTTCAGATAGGAAGGACCTGCACCTACCGTTCTGGAGAAGAGAAATAGCCCCAATTTGTTTTCTAATTCTCAGATAGGAAAGTTTTTAATAATATTTTATCAATTATATTTTTGGCCAAAAAAAATATGGGAGGGAGATTAGAAAATGTTGGAGGGAATCTAATAATTTAGTGAATTTTTTTAGGCCACACTTCTAAAGTGTTGTTTTTACAATTATAAAAATAGGACCCTTTAAAAGTGTGTCCATATATATAAATAATTGTTGCCATTAATTTTATACTATGACAACGCTTATGAAGTGTAGCCTATACCATTAAAGGGTACACTTTACAAGTGTTGCCAATATTATTGTTGCCAAAAGTTAAAAATTTAGGCTAAATTTTAAAAGTGTTCCCAAAAACTATTTTAGGCAACACTTTTCAAGCGTTGCTCAGATTTAGTGTGGCCATATGCCTAAAATGGTGTAGTGCCATGATCTTAATCATCTTCTTCCAAACCTGTGAGGCTCCTGCACTGCTTACAATTAACTAATCCATTTTCTTGCAATACTTATTCTAGATGTATTCAACCCATAAAGAGTTTATGGATACTCTAGAGTTCCACTATAGCTAAGAAAACAAGGCTTTATTTATATCCTGAATCTTCCTAAATCCAATTCCACCTTCCTCTTTTTGAAGAAACATATCCCACATGGAACCCAGTGTTTACGTTTAACTCTTCCACATTCCCCAAATGAATTTAGTAAAAATTTGATTATTTTTGTCCATGACTTTCTTTGTTGGATTCATAGTTGATAAGAAGTAAACTGGTATAGACTGAAGAACATGATTGACAAGAACATGCTTACCTCCAACTGATATGCATTTATTATGCCATGAGAAGATTATCATAGCAACTATCCTTATCAACTCTTCAAAATACCCAGAGATGCTCCTCTCATAAAATATTGGACATCCCAAATACCGAAAAGGAAAAGTTATTTGTCTTATCCCTGCTAACCTCCTCAGTCTGATTTCCACAATAAGAGGTGTTTTCTCATGAATATAAAAGCAACTCTTATATTTATTAATCAATTGACCTGAAGTACTTGCATACTCTTTTAGCACCTGCATTATTTTGATCACTAAACTTCTTTCCTAGAGCAAAAAAAGGATGGTATCATCTGCTAGGATAGATGATTAATCTCAGGACTCCACTTTGGCAAATTATATCCCTTAAAATATGCATCCCCATGTAAGTTGTTGCTAGGACCTCTTCTGCAATAATTAAAAGAGTAGGGGATAGAGGATCTCGCTGCCTCAATCCTCTCGAAGATCTGAAAAAACCGTATTCCCTACCATTAACCAGAATTGAATACCAGTTGTTGGACATAATCCTCCATATCATATCAAAAATCATTTCAAAGAAACAAAATCTTCTGATCACTTTGGTTGAGAATATCTATGAAACTCTGTCATATGCCTTGGTCATATCCAGTTTCACTTCCACGTTAACATTTTCCCCCTCATATTCATAATTCTAATAATTTCTTGTGACAACAATACATTCTCAGTGATACTTCTGCACTTTACAAAACCTAACTGGGTTGGACAAATTAGCTTGGATAAGACCAGCAGAATTCTTTCATGAACTACTCGTGAAATGATTTTATTTAGAAAATTACTAAGACTTATTGATCTTAGATCTGAGAAGCTCCTTACTGATTCTTTCTTGGGTAGCAATACTAAGTTGGTATGAGTAATCAATTTTGATATCTCCTGCCCGTACAAAAAAGCTCTTACTAAGTTAGTAACATCATCCCCTATGATCTTACAACAACATTTAAAGAAATGCCCTGTAAATCCATCTGTCCCACAAGCAATGCTGCCATTCAATGCAAAGACCACTTTTTTCACTTCATCCTGATCTAGAAGCCTACTCATTGCCTCATTTTCGTCATCTGATATACTCTTTGGAATCTGGTCAATCATGGCATAGTCTGTTTCCAACATTTCTTCATGAAATCGCTCTTCAAAAAATCCCACAACCACTTGATCAATATTTTCATTTGTCTGCAACGTAATTTCTTGGTCAGTCCCTATTTGACAAATATGCAACTTCTTCCTTTTCCCTTTAACATACGAATGGAAAATTTCGTAGTTCTATCCCCGTCTTAAAACCATTTTACCCTAGCCTTTAGACTACAAAAATCTTCATCAACTTGCAAATATTTCTTCAATTATGCTTTTACTTTGCTCAATTTTGCCTGGTTGCTTGCAGATGGTTGTATTTCAATTGTATTTCCTTGACGTTTATCACATCTTCTATGGTGGCAATTTGTTGAAAAACATTTGCATAGGCAGATCTACTTCAAGCTGACTGTAACGACCTGCTTAGTCGTTTTGAGCAGCAGATTTTATTTCTGGAAAACTGTCTGAGACGACGTATCCAACGACGGACCGTCATGGGCACGACGGACCGTCGAGGGTGTCTCGTTCCAAACACTTGGAATTCTTATATTTGAGTGCTGAAATCGACTCTCTGAACTCTGTGACGGACCTGCAGGACGGACCGTCACAGACATGACGGACCGTTGTGTGGTTCCGTTTCAAAACACTTCAACTCTTGAGAATTGGGTACTGAGAGCAATTCTCTGAAGTCTGTGACGGACCTGCAGGACGGACCGTCACAGACATGACGGACCGTTGTGAGCAATTCTCTGTCCGTCGTGACGGAAGTGCAGGACGGACCGTCGTAGGCACGACGGACCGTCACAGGTTGCGTAATCCCAGTCTGGGTCAAATTTCTGGGTAAGTTTTAAAGGGGAGTTTTGGACTATTCTTGCTATAATTATAATTTTTAGTGGGTCAATGTTAATAACTCAAATCCTTGGGGGTGTAAAGGAGATGACCTTGAGTTATTTAGTGGGTGGTTTCCTCATCTTTCATACCTAATTATATGCCAAATTGGGGAGAGAGAACAAGGAGAAGAGAGGAACGATCTATAGAGAGAGACAACCAAGAGGAACCAAGAAGCTTGAGAGATTGCTTGTTTGATCAAGGATCCTTGGTGAAGGTAGGTTATGGTTGATACTATTTGTAGTAAACTCTTAATAGTGAATGATATGTATTGGTAGTATTGTAAACCCTTCTATATGCTTAATCTTATGCTTTCATGAATGTGATTATGTGTTTGTGATAAAATAAGCTTAATGAAGCTTTGAATCCAAAATCTTGAAGAAACCCTAATTCACCTTGTTATTGATGATGCCTTGGTATAAAAGAAGGCTTGATGAA
>JABWTJ010000554.1:432186-450791 GCA_016801875.1 Solanum sitiens | reverse complement strand
CATGGAGCCTAATCAACGGGATTTAAGCATATCTGGCAGCTTTTGTTATTGTATTATTGATGATATACTGATATACTCAAAGAGCAAGAAGGAACATGAGGAGCACTTGAGAATTGTGTTGGAAGTATTGAGGGAGAAAAAGCTTTATGCCAAATTCTCCAAGTGTGAGTTTGGGCTGGATTCAGTGTCCTTCTTAGGGCACGTGGTTTCTAAGGATGGGGTGATGGTGGATCCTGCTAAGATTGAAACAGTGAAGAATTGGGTAAGACCTACTAATGTGTCAGAAGTAAGAAGCTTTGTTGGTTTAGCCAGCTACTCCCGTCGATTTGTCAAGGGATTCTCTTCTATTGCTTCCCAATTGACGAACTTGACTAAGCAGAATGTTCCATTTGTATGGTCGGATGAATGTGATGAAAAGCTTTTCGAAACTCAAGACCTTGCTGACTACTGCACCTATCCTTACCTTGCCAGAGAGGGTAAGAACTTCATTGTTTATGTGATGCATCCTATCTGGTTTGGGTGCAGTGCTAATGCAAGAGGAAAAATGTAATTGCTTATGCTTCGAGCAATAAAGGTGCATGAACGTAAACTATCGACACCATGATTTGGAGTTGGCTGCGGTCGTGTTTGCATTAACGCAATGGGAGACACTATCTATTATGGGGTAAGTGTGAGTGGTCTACACAGATCATCGTTAGTCTACAGTATTTTTTTACCCAGAAAGACTGAATTTGAGGTAGAGGAGGTGGATGGAACTGTTGAAGGGACGAGATATTACCATTCTGTATCCCACCCAGGCAAGGCAAATGGGTAGCGACGCTTAAGTAGGAAAAGCAGGTTAGCATGGGTAGTTTTAGCCCACTTTACAAGTTTTTAGACGCCCATTGGCTAGAGAAGTCCAAAATTTGGCTAACGACCTTATGAGACTGGAAATACTAGAGAAAGGAGGATTTTTGGCCAGCGTGGAGGCAAGATCTTCTTTTCTTGACAAGATCAAGGGAAAACAGTTTGATGATGAAAAGCTAAGTCGAATTCGGGATACGGTGTTGCGAGGCGAGTCTAAAGAGGCAATAATTGATGAGGAAGGTGTCTTGAGGATTAAGGGAAGGGTATGTGTGCCTCATGTTGATGATTTGATCCACACTATCCTTACAGAGGCTCATAGTTCCGGATATTCTATACATCCTGGTGCAACCAAGATGTACCGTGACCTAAAGCAACACTTTTGGTGGAGTAGAATGAAGCGCGACATTGTTGATTTTGTTGCCAAATGTCCAAATACCCAGCCAAGTAAAGTATGAACCACCAGAGGGCAGGCTGAACACTCAGAGAATGCCATTCCTGAATGAAAGTGGGAGAGAATGCACTGGACTTCGTTGTTGGTCTTCAAAGACATTGGGTAAGTTTGACTCATTGGTTAATTGTGGACAGCTTAACGACGTCTGCCCTCACTTCATTCCGGTCAAGGTGACCTACAAGACAGAGAAGTTAGCCAATAATCTACTCTCAGAAATTGTTCGATTGCATGGAGTTCACTCCCATTATATTAGATAGAGGTACGCAGTTTACTTTTAAGTTTTGGAGAACATTGCACGCGGAATTAGGTACTAGGTTGGACCTTAGTACTGCATTTCACCCTCAGACCGATGGTCAGTCTGAGCGAACGATTCAAGTGTTGGAGGATATGCTTCTCGCATGTGTGATTGAATTTGGTGGTCATTGGGATAACTTCTTACCCTTAGCGAAGTTTTCATACAATAATAGCTATCACTCCAGTATTTACATGGCCCCATTTGAAGCATTGTATGGGAGGAGATGTAGGTCTCCCATTGGTTGGTTTGACGCATTTGAAGTTAGACCTTGGGGTACTGATCTGTTGAGGGATTCATTGGAGAAGGTGAAATTTATTCAAGAAAAGCCTTTAGCAGCTCAAAGTAGGCAAAAGGAATATGCAGATCGAAAGGTTAGAGACTTGGAGTACATGGAGGGTGAACAAGTCTTGCTGAAGGTTTCACCCATGAAAGGGGTGATGCGGTTTAGAAAAAGGGGTAAGCTAAGTCCAAGGTATCTTGGGCCATTTGAAGTACTTAAGCGAGTAGGGGAGGTGGCTTATGAATTAGCCTTGCCTCCAGGGCTGTCAGGAGTACATCCGGTATTTCATGTGTCTATGTTGAAAAGATACCATGGGGATGGAAACTACATCATTCGTTGGGATTCGGTTCTGCTTGATGAAAATTTGTCTTATGAGGAGGAACCTGTTGCTATTTTAGATAGAGCAATTCGCAAGTTGAGATCAAGGGAGATTGCATCTATCAAAGTTCCCTGGAAGAATCGACCAGTTGAAGAGGCATCCTTGGAGAGGGAAGCGGATAGGCAAAAATATCCGCATCTGTTCACAAATTCAGGTACTCCCTCTCATCCTTGTTTTTCTTCTTTTGATCGTTCGAGGATGAACGATGGGTAAATTGGTATCTATTGTAACGACCTGCTTAGTCGTTTTGAGCAGCAGATTTTATTTCTGGAAAAACTGTCTGAGACGACGTATCCAACGACGGACCGTCATGGGCACGACGGACCGTCGAGGGTGTCTCGTTCCAAACACTTGGAATTCTTATATTTGAGTGCTGAAATCGACTCTCTGAACTCTGTGACGGACCTGCAGGACGGACCATCACAGACATGACGGACCGTTGTGAGTTTCCGTTTCAAAACACTTCAACTCTTGAGAATTGGGTACTGAGAGCAATTCTCTGAAGTCTGTGACGGACATGCAGGACGGACCGTCACAGACATGACGGACCGTTTTGAGGTTCCGTTTCAAAACACTTCAACTCTTGAGAATTGGGTACTAGAGAGCAAATTCTCTGTCCGTCATGACGGAAGTGCAGGACGGACCGTCGTAAGGCACGACGGAACCGTCAACGGTTGCGTAATCCGTCTGGGTCGCGAATTTCATTTTCTGGGGTCAGTTTTAACGGGGCGGTTTATTGGACGATATCCTGCTATAAATTATAAATTTCGTTCGTGGGTAATGTTTATAACTTCAAATTCTTGGGGGTGGTGAAGGAGGATAAACCTTAGTTACTTATGGGGTGTTTCCTCATCTGTTATACCTAATTAGATGCTATTAGGGAAAAGAGGAGAGGGTTTTTGAAGAAGAAAAATGAGAGAACAAGGAGAAGAGAGAGGAGCGATCTATAGAGAGAGACCACCAAAGAGGAACAAAAAGCGTTGGAGAGATTGCTTAGCTTGATCAAGACTTACCCTTTGTGAAGGTGGTTATGGTTTGTGATACGATTCGGAGTAAACTCCTCAATAGTGAAATGATATGTCGTGGTCGTATTGTAAAACCCTTCCTATAATGCTTATTGTCTGCTTGCATGAACTGAGTGCTTATGTGCTTGTGATAACCCTAAGCTTCTCTGACGCTTTGCCCTCCCAAATCTTGACAGACAACCCTACTTCACCTGTTATGCGATCTGCATTGGAACTACACAGACGCTTGCGCAGTGATCATGCATGATTAGGGGATCGGAGTGTCACGTTCCGACACATAGTCTTAGGGGATCGGGTGTCACGAACCGACACGTAGAATTAGGGGATCGGAGTGTCACGTTCCGACACATAGTATTAGGGGATCGGGTGTCACGAACCGACACGTAGAATTAGGGGATCGGAGTGTCACGTTCTGACACATAGTATTAGGGGATCGGGTGTCACGAACCGACACGTAGAATTAGGGGATCGGAGTGTCACGTTCCAACACATAGTATTAGGGGATCGGGGGTCACGAACCGACACGTAGTAGTTGGGGATCGGAGTGTCACGTACCGACACAAGAGGAAGAAAGATAATAAATCTTGAGAGATGTTTATATACTCAATGTAATGAACCTAATTCCCAAATGAGTGTGGTATTGAGGCTTGAGTCCTCATGGATGAACTTGGTAGTACTTATTGATGATTATAGTACTTGTTACTACATGTTGAGTATTGTAGTTGATTTATGATATGAACTGATATATACTGTTTTCTATTTTGAGTTGGCCGATGATACCTACTCAGTACTTGTGTTTTGTACTGACCCCCCTACTTGTTGTTTCTTTCTTTGTTATTTGGGGAATGCAGCAAACGTACCGTCGTCTTCAACTCAGCAGCAATTCTAGCCAGTCTTCACTACACCGGATTTCAGGGTGAGCTAATGCTTCTAGCTTGGACTGGATCTTCTCTTCAATGTCTTGATGCCTTGAACTTCCGGCATGGACTAGCCTTTTATTTATTTTAGCTTCTTAGATACTTTTAGATTTGTAACTTGAGGATAGATGTTCTTGTGATGATGACTTCCAGATTTTGGGGATAATGAGTTTTAAGTCTTCCGCTTTGTATTTTTGTTCAATATGTTGGAGTTTTAGATTGGTTGGTTCGCTCACATAGTAGGATAAGTGTGGGTGCCACTCGCGGCTAGATTTTGGGTCGTGACACTGACAGTGCTTTCTTAACTCTCTTTATTTTAGCATAGAACTCTATAATAGGGTTCCTAACAAAGTCCACAATTTGCTTAAACTGTTTGTGCTTGCTTAAAAAATTCAAGAATCTCCTCTTTTGAGATACAAGTCATATGCAAAGGTACATGGTCTGACCCCTGTCTGATCAGATGATGCACCTCAGATGTTGGGAACAAATCCATAATTCCTGATTCACAAGAATACTATCCGACCTTTTAAAAATACAATCCTCTTCAATTCGTCCATTCCACCATGTGTATTTACTCCCTGATGTTCGCACCTCTATTAACGCACTTGCATTGAGACAGGATGCAAACTCCAAAGCTTCATTATGACTGAATGCAAGGTCTCCCTATTTTTCTTCTTCATTAAGTGTAACATTGAAATCTCCTCCGATGACACATGGACATTGCTGACTTCCTGCTAACTCCTCCAATTTCTCCCATAATTATAATATGTCAAAAGCATTACATATCGCGTACACAGCTGTGATTAGATAAAATTTATTTCCTATTCTGGAATTAATGGTTATTTGTTGGAACGTATCTAGAATAATGTTGCCTTCCCAAATTGTCCTCCAAATAACCAAATCTTCCTGGAACTGTTCACCCCCGCATGCTCAAAGCCTAATTTCCTTTTGTAATCTTCCTACTCAGATAGATTTTGAAATGGTTCCATTAGAGCTATGAATGAATATTTGTGTCTTTTGTTTAAGTCCATTATTCTCTCAAATGATTTTTTGAGTATTCATCGACCTAATATTCCAGAATAGTATTTTTTTCAATCATTGATCACTATTAGACGCCTCTCCCTACTGCTCCTTGTTTGGACCTGTAAAGGAATTTTTACTTTGCCTTTCCTTGCTCCATTTTTCAACCTGTTGGTATGCCTTGCTAGTTTGTTTAATATAATATTCCATCTCATCCTCCTCCTCAATGTCCTTTGTTTGCTGCAAAACATCATCATCATCCTCTACTAAGTCTGGACTTTTCCTTATTACAAATTCTGCCTCGTCCCTATGATTGTCCTTCTCCGAGTTTAGATCTTGTTCAAGAACGTCACGTAGTTCATAATCAGTACAATCCTTTTCTTTTTCATAGTTTTTCTCCTCATTGTTATACTTTGTTGAAACAACTTCGTCATTACCCCTTTGAGTCACATCTCAGCCCCTTCTCCTTCCTTGAGAACTTTCCACAATGTCACCTGGTTTTGCTATATTTTTCTTTCCAGCATGACTGTACCCTTCATCCTGCTCATTATCCATTGTGCCAGCCTTAAACTTGGATCTCTAGTCCTTGTTAGCACTTCTTTGAACACCAGGAGTTCCTACACTTATTCCAACAGGTTGTATTTATTTTCAGTAATTATTTCAACCCTGTTCCAAACCGTCTCCGACTAGTATGGTCTGTCTCCTCCCCATTTTTTGTATCTTTGCTCTACAAAACCTTCTTCTCTATTGGATTATTGCATGTTTCCAGCTTTTGTTGAGTCTTCCACGGCTGTTCTCCTAGCAATAGGATTCTTCTCTGTTCTGTCATTTTCCTTCCTTTCAACTTGTCTTTTTTTTTTGGATACAATTCAAGATGCACAACAAAACATTGTTCCTCATTGTGTCCCTGAATCATACATGTTTGACAATACTTTTGCACATGACCGTACTTAATTTTGATCCATTTCTCCATTACTTTCTCATTGTTTCTCCTCATTCAAATTTTAATCCGCTTTGGGAATTCTTTATGTAGATTTACATCCATCATAACTCTTGCACAACTTGGCCTCGTCTTATTCTTTGTTGCTAAGTCTACCTGTAGTGTCTTTCCTACTGCTTGTGCAGGTGAAAACCTGCTTCTTCCCAAAAATGATTTCGTGGAAGCGATGGAAAAGATATCCATGCAATTGTTGTTGTTGTTTCCTCTTCGGGATTGAACACTGGATCCCATTTCAGCTTTCTCATTGGAAAAGACCAGTTATTCTGTGTGATGTAAAAGTTGGGTTAGAAAATAGGTGCACTTAATCCTCCAATAATATCTCCCTTATCAAAACGTGTCTATTACTAAGCAACCCAATATTGCATTCTCCCATTAGTTCACATTGTTTAGGGATCAATTTTCTGAGATCTTGTATGTCAGGCCACCCATATGAAAACTTTCTAATCACCGCATATTCCAAATTTTCGTTCACGATCATCTGGTTTAATTCTTCTAATTCCCATATCATGGTTTAGGGTTACGTTTCCTAGAGAGCATCTATGACCATGTTTCTAGTTTATTTCATCAACTATATCAAAAATAATATTGATATTCACAAATCACGAGCTCTCATCTATCTCGTCATTCAAATCACAAATCTTCAGCAAGTTCTTCTTTGTTGAAAATCTTTTTGCTCCTCTTTGTCGCAATTTGTAGCAAATGAGATTCTTAAAGTTGATATACCTGAGCCAAACTTCAGTATGATCGAGAAACTTCTCATGTTTAGTTAAGATGATTATAACTGCACTGCAGTTATGACAATTGTTAGTGCAAGTTTTTATCTTTAACAAAAAATATCAGAAAAAATATATACATTAACAAAGAAAGAAAATCAAAGCTTGATAATTAGTTTGGAGAATGAAATACCTATTAACAAAACACAATAGAAAAGCAGGTTTCTTAACACAAAATTCTAAAGAACTCCCAACAATCATAACAATATTATAGCTTTTCAACACTTCTAGCAACCGTTGACCTAAAATATTATGAATGTCGTTTGGATCAACCGAAAGATATCATAAAAAATAAAACAAGATAAACATCAACATTACCCTTCCAACATAGACGTAAATCACTACATTCATCAATAGAAAGCTGAATTTTTTTCTAGCAATAACATCGACCATAGAAAAGAGAATTCGGGGTGATGCAAAAAAAGAAGAAGAGAAATGGGGGTAACAAAAAAAAAGAGTATTGTGTAAAGAAAATAGGAAGATTTTTCTATTAAGCGTTTTTTAATGGAAGAGTCCAATTGAACAAAGTTATACTTTTTGGATTGAAGGTATCTTTTTTTGGATACAACAATCAGTTACTTAAGAATTGCCGACACACACTCAACAATCCTTTCCTTTTTCATTACCCGCCCCCCAATTCTCTCTTTTCTTCATTACCACCAATTCTTTTTTCTATGGTTCATGTTATCACTAAACAAAAATTTTCAACTTTCTATTATAGAAGGTAACGATTTACGTGTAGGTTGGACTAATGATACTGATTTTTTTTTTCTTGTTTTGATTTGTATGACTGATTAATCAAAATGACATTCATGTTTTAGGTCAATTGGTGCTACAAGTGTATGAAAAACTATAATTTGTTATTATTCTTCCTATTTCTTTAGAATTTTGTGTTAAGATAACATGTTTTTCTGTTATGCTTTGTAAATTGGTATTGTATTCTTGGGGCTAATCATCAAGCTTTGATTTTCTTTTTCTGTTTAACGAATATATTTTTCTACTATTTTTTCTAAATGGTAAAAATTAAACCAATAATTGTCATATCTGCATTTTAATTTTGATCATTTGAACTAACAATGAGAATTTTCTTGATTAAGTGATGTGAGTCTCAAGAAATTCAATTTCAAGAGACTCATCTACAACAAAGTGCAATGAAGAGGAGCAATAATATTTTCAGCAAAGAATAATTTGTAGAAGGTTGGTGCTTTGAATGTAAAGATGGAGGAGAGAGCTCATAATTTGTGACTATGGGCAAGTCATTTTGCTAAAAAAATAATTTTATTTTTGTTATAATTGATGAAATAAACTAGAAACATGGTTGTCATTTTATAATCATTTTTATGATAACCATGTTACTAGTTTATTTTATCAAATATAACAAATACTAAATTGATTTTCTTAGCAAATGGATTTGCTCATAGTCACAAATCATGAGTTCTCCTCCATCTTTGCATTGAAAACACCAATCTTCAATGAATTCTTCTTTGCTGAAAATCTTTTTGAGCCTATTCGTCGCAATTTGTAGTTATGAGTTTCTTGAAATTGAATTACCGAAGGCCAGTTCACTATAATCAAGAAAATTCTTATGTTCAGTTCAGATGATCAAAACTAAAATAAAGATATGATAATTATTAGTGTAATTTAAAATATATACACTACCAAACAAAGAGAATCAAAGCTAGTTGGTTAGCCCGGAGATCGAAATACATATTAACAAAACACAATAGAAACGCAGGTTCCCTTAATATAAAATTCTAAAGAACTCCCAACAATCATAACAAAATTATAGATTTTCAAACACTTCTAACAGCCATTGACCTAAAAATTTATGAATGTCGTTCGGATAAACTGAAACATATCATAAAAATAAAACAAGAAAAACATCAACATTACTTATCCATCATAGACGCAAATAACTACATTCTTCAATGGAAAGCTGATTTTTTTTCTAGTTATAACATCAACCATAAGAAAAGAGAATTGGGGGTAATGAAATAAAAAAGAGGATTGGGGGTACCCAAAAAAGAGAGTGTTGAGTGTAAAGAAAATAGAAGGATTTTTCTATTAAGAATTTTATAATAGAAGAGTCCAATTGAATAAATTTATACTTTTTGGATTGGAGAAATCTTTTCTTGGATACAAAAATCAGTTACTTATGAATTGTTGACACACACTCAACAATCCTCTTTTCATTACCCGGCCCCCAATTCTCTCTTTTCTTCATTACCACCAATTCTCTCTTTTATGGTTCATGTTATCACTAAACAAAATTTTTCAACTTTGTACTATAGAAGGTAGCGATATCCGCCCAGGTAGGACTAATGATGCATATTTTTTTCTTGTTTTGGTTTGTATGACATATTTTGATTAATCAAAATGACATTCATGTTTTAGGTCACTGGATGCTAGAAGTGTTTGAAAATCTAAAATTTGTTATGATACTTGTTATTTCTTCACAATTTTGTGTTAAGAAAACATATTTTTGTGTTGTGCTTTGTTTATTGGGTATATTATTATTTGGGATAACCATCAAGCTTTGATTTTCTTTAACTGTTTAATGAATATATTCTTCTACTATTTTTTATAAAAGGGAAAAAGTTAAACCAACAATTTTCATATCGGCATTTTAGTTTTGATCATCTTAACTAACCATGAGAATATTTTTGATTATAGTGATGTGAGTCTCAAGTAATTGAATTTCAAGAGACTCATCTACTACAAAGTGCAACGAAGAGGGGTAATAGGACTTTCAACAAAGAAGAACTTGTAGAAGATTAGTGCTTTGAATTTAAAGACGGAGGAGAGCTCATGATTTGTGACTATGGGCAAGTCTTTTTGCTAAAAACAATAATTTTATTTTTGTTATAATTGATGAAATAAACTAAACATGGTTGTCATTTTAGAAACATTTTTATGAGAACCATGTTACTAGTTTATTTCATCAAATATACCAAATATAAAATTGAATTTCTTAGCAAAAGGACTTGCTAATAGTCACAAATTATGAGCTATCCTCCATGTTTACATTGAAAACACCAATCTTCAGCAAGCTCTTCTTTTTTGAAAATCTTTTTGACCCTCTTCGTCGTAATTTGTAGTAATGACTTTCTTGAAATTGAATTACCAAAGACCAGTTCACTATAATCAAGAAAATTCATATTTTCAGTTCATATGATCAAAACTAAAATGCAGATATGATAATTATTAGTGTAATTTTATTTCCTATTAGAAAAGATAGACGAAAAAATATATCGATTAATAAACAAAGAGAATCGAATCTAGATGAATACCCCAGAGATTAAACTACATATTAAACAAACACAATAGAAAAGAAGGTTTTCTTAACACAAAATTCTAATGAACTCCCAACAATCATAACAAAGTTATAGATTTCAAACAGTTCTAGCACCCATTGAACTAAAAAATTATGAATGTCTTTTTGATCAACCAAAAGATATCATAAAAAATAAAACAAGAAAAACATCAGCATTATTGGTCCAACATATACGCAAATCCCTACATTCTTCAATAGAAAGCTGATTTTTTTTCCAGCAATAACATCAACCATAAAAAAGAGAATTTGGGTTGATGAGAAAAAAAAAGAGAATTGGGGGTAACAAAATAAGAGAGAATTGAGTGTAAAGAATAAGAAAGATTTTTCTATTAAGGTTTTTTTCATTGAAGAGTCCAATTGAACAAAGTTATACTTTTTGATTGGAGGAATCTTTTTGTGGATACAACAATCAGTTACTAATGAATTGCTAACACACACTCAACAATCCTCTCTTTTTCCATTACACGCCCCCCAATTCTCTCTTTTCTTCATTACCACCAAATCTCACTTCTATGGTTCATGTTATCACTTAAAAAAATTCAACTTTTTATTATAAGAGGTAGCGATTTCCGTCTAGGTTGGACTAATGATGCTAATTTTTTTTGTTTTGATTTGTATGACATATTTTGATTATTCAAAATGACATTCATATTTTAGGTCAATGGGTGCTAGAAGTGTTTGAAAATCCTTAATTAGTTATGATTCTTTCTATTTCTTCAGAATTTTGTGTTAAGAAAATATGTTTTTCTGTTGTGATTTCTAAATGGGTATTTTATTCTTTGGGTTAATCATCAATCTTTAATTTTCTTTGTTTGTTTAATGAATATAGTTTTCTACTATTTTTATTAAAAGGTAAAAAATTTAACCGACAATTGTCATATCTGCATTTTAGTTTTTATCTTCTTATCTAACCATGAGAATTTTCTTGATTATAGTGATGTGAGTCTTAAGTAATTCAATTTCAAGAGACTCATCTACTACAAAGTACAATGGGGAGGGGCAATAAGATTTTCAACAAAGAAGAACTTGTAGAAGATTGGTGCTTTGAATGTAAAGATGGAGGAGAGAGCTCATAATTTATGACAATGGACAAGTCATTTTGCTAAAAAATAATTTTATTTTTGTTATAATTGATGTAATTAACTAGAAACATGGTTGTCATTTTAGAAATATTTTTATGATAACCATGTTACTAGTTTATTTCATCAGATATACCAACTATAGAATTGATTTTTTCTTCGAAAAAGGAACTTGCTCCTAGTCACAAATCATGAGCTATTCTCCATCTTTACATTGAAAACACCAATCTTCAACAAGCTCTTCTTTTTTGAAAATCTTTTTGACCCTCTTCATCGCAAGTTGTAGTAATGACTTTCTTGAAATTGAATTACCAAAGACAAGTTCACTATAATCAAGAAAATTCATATGTTCACCTCAAATGATCAAAACTAAAATGTAGATATGATAATTAATAGTGTAATTTATTTCTATTAGAAAAGATAGAAGAAAAAATATATAGATTAATAAATATAGAGAATCGAAGCTAGATGAATAGCCCGGAGATTAAATTACATATTAAACAAGCACAATAGAAAAGCAGGTTCTCTTAACACAAAATTCTAAAGAACTTCTAACGATCATAAAAAGATTATTGATTTTCAAACACTTCTAGCATTCATTGACCTGAAATATTATTAATGTCGTTTGATCAACCGAAAGACATCATAAAAAATTAAACAAGAAAAACATGAGCATTACTGGTCCAACATAGACGCAAATCCCTACATTCTTCAATAGAAAGCTAATTTTTTTTTTTACAACAATAACATAAACCATAGAAAAGAGAATTGGGGGTAATGAAAAAAAAGAAAGAGAATTGAGGGTAGAGAAAAAGGAGAGTATTGAGTGTAAAGAAAATAGAAAGATTTTTCTATTAAGGTATTTTTAATAGAAAAGTCCAATTGAACAAAGTTACACTTTTTAGATTGGAGGAATCTTTTCTTGGATACAACAATCAGTTACTTATGAATTGTTGATACACACTCAACAATCCTCTCTTTTTTTCATTACCCCTTCCCTAATTCTCTCTTTTCTTCATTACCACAAATCCTCTCTTTTATGGTTCATGTTATTACTAAACCAAAAATTTCGACTTTCTATTATAGAAGGTAACGATTTCCGTCTAGGTTGGACTAATGATCCTGGTTTTTTTTCTAGTTTTGATTTATATGACATATTTAGATTAATCAAAATGACATTAATGTTTTAGGTCAATGGGTGCTAGAAGTGTTTGAAAATCTATAATTTGTTATGATTCTTGCTATTTCTTCATAATTTTATGTTAAGAAAAACATGTTTTTCTGTTGTGCTTTGTTAATGGTTATTTTATTCTTCGGGCTGTCAACATGCTTTGATTTTCTTTGTCTGTTTAATGAAAATGTTATTCTACTATTTTTTCTAAAAGGGAAAAAATTAAACAACCAATTGTCATATCTGCATTGTAGTTTGATCATCTTAAATAACCATGATAAATTTCTTGATTGTAGTGATGTGAGTCTCAAGTAATTGAATTTCAAGAGACTCATCTACTACAAAGTGCAACGAAGAGGGGCAATAAAATTTTTAACAAAGAAGAACTTGTAGAAGATTGGTGCTTTGAATGTAAAGATGGAGGACAACTCATGATTTGTGACTCTGAGCAAGTCCTTTTGCTAAAAAATAATTTTATTTTTTTTATAATTGATGAAATAAACCAGAAACATGGTTGTCATTTTAGAAAGATTTTTATGATAACCATGTTACTAGTTTATTTCATCAAATATACCAAATATAAAATTGATTTTCTTAGAAAAAGGACTTCCTCATAGTGACAAATCATGAGCTCTCCTCCATCTTTACATTGAAAGCATCAATCTTCAGCAAGTTCTTCTTTGTTGAAAATATTTTTGACCCTCTTCGTCACAATTATTAGTAATGAGTTTCTTGAAATTGAATTAGTAGAGACCCACTTCACGTTAGATGTTAATCATTTAGTCTTTTCATTGTCATTACCTTATGTTAAGACTTGGGTTTGCCTTAATGGCCAAGTTGAATGTTCATTTATAATATTGCAGTTTATTTCATAACTGTATGTTTATTGATTTATGTCTTATGCTAAGTAAGTAAGTCAGGCCAAGGGTCTTCTCGAGGCCAACAATGACTTTTGAGTGTCAGTCACGCCCAGGGTGTAGGATTGGGGTGTGACAAATCCCTAGTTTTGACACCTTTCTTCCTTGAGAATTATAGCATAGACTTATTCTAATTGTTAATTCTGAAGGAAAAAAGACTGTTTAGTGAAAAAAAGTAATCAATGATGGATACAAAGTGATTCAGAAATTCTCTCTATAACAATGTGATGAAAAAAAAGAGAAGAACAAAAGAATGTGACATGGAAAATATCCTATGAAAATAACTTTGGAAGCATTTTTGGGATAAGAATTACTTGTCAAGTAATTGTTGAAGAAATGACTGAAAATAAAGAGAAGAAACTAATGGGTGAATAAGTCTTAAAGTGTAAAAATCTTAAGGAAATGTAAGTCATTATTATATAGTTTTCCTACTCGTCCCCTAGCCTACATTACCACTGGTTCAAGTCCTATTTGATTATACTCGAGCATGCTTAATTAGTGGAGATTTACATAATGGGCAAGCATATTATTCTTTATGCACACATGTGAATTTTCTTTGTGAATGTGAGAGTTGTTCTTGATATGAAATCCTTAATTTATATTAAATATTTTGAATTGAGTGTGTGGACTATTTCTTTTTGTGAGGGCACTTGTTTCATGATAGATAGGTGATTTTATTAACTTTCGTTGATAAGAATAGACAAGCAAACTTACATTTGATTAGTTTAAAGTCCTTCCTTGAGGTTAGAAGGTTAGAGGTTTGTTGTATATTTGGATGTCTTGTATAATGAGCAGAAATTGTACTTGACGATTTGGAATTCCTATATGACCTAATTATTTGTATCAAGCAAAGTGATAATATTCACAATTTGATTTTTTGAGATGGACTTTATTTTTTGCTCGAGGACGAGCAAAAGTCTAAGTGTGGGTGTTGATGTGAGGCCAAAAATATATTTTTTTCATCACTATTTGTCTCACATTTAGTATTTTTATTTGTCCTTTTTGAACATAAATTTTATGGATAGTGCTAAATAGTGCATTTTATTTGTAGGAGAAAATGGTGAAAAAATGAATAAATTTGAAGTTAAAACGAATTAAAAATAAACGATTATAGAAGAAAATCAAAAAGACAACTTAAGGGATTAAATTTAGTATTATAATGAATAAATATATAAAGACAACTTAAGGGGTTCTCTTTTGTATAAATACTAGGTAATTTGCTGTCATAAATAATAATTGCATTGAACTTGCTAATAGTTTATTTTTACTAATATCCATACATTGAAAATAATGGGAAAAAGGTTATTAAAAAGTTATTAGAAATATTTTCAACATGAATTTTATTATTTTTTATTATCACATAACTCAAGAACATCTAATCAATGAATTATTCATGAAATAATAAATCATTGGTTCTATAATCAATGTTAAAAGGAAAATAAAGAAGAAAATAAGAGTATATATACATAAACATTTCGTAATAAAAATAAACATTTAAGTTGAATAGATTATACAATTGTAATATATGTCTTGGTAGATAATTTAAAATTTTGGTAACATAATCAAAAAAGAAATTACGCTTCAACATGAATATAATTATAATTTTGAACTTGCATTTTGAATTTATTCGATTGATAAGTGAGAAATTTCATATCTATGTAAAAATAGATTATATGTAAGCTTATATATAGTACTCTTAAGTTATAGAATTTAATATAGAATATCAAAATATGAATAATTGGAACTGAGTACAATAATATTTTCTGCACAATGAATATAAGTATTATATATGTATATGTTCAATTTAACCGGAGACAATAATTTTGCAGAAACATAAACAATAGAGTTTAAAACATGTGCTGAAAAACAACAATTAATGTAATCAACATAAATTAATGAAGTAAAAAAACATACCAAGATATGTAAAAACTAGGTAAATTGTCTACGCTTCGTGCTGCAGTGAACTACTTCAATAATGTATTTATGAACATTTGATAATATAAGTTCTTGAGTGGGTACAAACCTACGATAAATTGTCAATAAAGTTTTATCCAAAGATGAAATGATTTTTTTTAATCTTAACACAAAAAGGATTTGATTCTAAATGTGTATGCATTTTTATATCAATTCATCATTTTACTGTAGTTACTCATCACCAAAGTCTTTAGAAAATATATGTAATTGTTTCATTGTATATATTTGTCTTTTACAAAAATGATACAAATATTTTATTAATCAATTGCGAGAGTTTTTCTCCTAATAAAGACCTTTACATACAATATATAAATATTTTACATCTTATAAATTAGTTGTGTACTTGATAAATTAATTAAAATTTAAAAGTACATCTCTTGGAGTTCAATGAAATAACGTATGTCACTCAAATAATTTGGATTAAATGATATCTTTTCTAGTTTCTTATTCAAAATCATTCGCAGTCGACGACAATACTTTGATATCCAAATGAAATATGTTGTTGTTTATGTTTCAATCAATATGGTTAAGATTTTATTTTTACAACTTTTAATCTAGTATCTATAAGCATATGACTATTTCTTTAATATTTGATTATAATGGATTCATCCTACTTTGAGGGGCAATTCATTGACTTTAGTCAACCATTTGAACGCAAACTCGTGATTAAGGTTGAGTACGATACTTAGCATTCCATTACATTTCTTTATTTTTTGAATGTCACTAATCTATTGAATGTCTCGATAAGATAGAAAGTTGATAACTAAAACTCTAATGTAGTGTGAAACCACCATAACTTTGAACACTCAAAAGTCCATTCTTGGACACCCCATTGTCTTTTAGCGATTGAAAACATTAATGTCATTTATTTTAAAAGTTTAAGAATTCTAATCTACATGACACCAATAGTCTAATGATTACATCAAAGTCTTGATTAACCTACTTTAACATAATGAACAAAAACATGTGTATAAACAACTACGTTTAAAATATGTAATCAAAATAGAAATTAATAACATACGCATAAATTAATGACTGTAAAACATAACAGGATCTATAACAATAGAATAAAAGCTTATTTATAGACAACAAAAGGTAATGTGAACAAACAGTTATTGTGTTTTATTGGAAAGATCACAAGTCTTTGAAAAAGTTAAAACCATTCATAATCGTCACAACTTTTATAAAATAACATTTTAAACCTATCAGTCATGAATACTAAAATACTATATTATCTTACATAGAAGATTATGTGGTAACAAACATTAATAATGTAAAGGAAAATAAAATTTAATACATCTTATCATTTATCCTTAGTAACATAAGCATAAATTAATGAACGTAAAAATACATACCAAGATCTGTAACATAAACAATGATGTTAGCGAGCCACCAAACATGAACAAATATTTAGTTGTGAAGAAGAAGAAGATGCTTAAAATTTATATTGTGAAATTTCTCTATTTATTGACAACAAAGGATAGCGTGAACAAATGTTTATTGTGCCTTATGGGAAATGTTACAATTATTTGGAAAAATTACAATCCTTCGGAAAGGTCACAACTATTTGGAAAATTTGCAACCCTTAGTAAAGATTCCAACCTTTCATAAAAGTTCAACTCTTCATTAAAGTCTCAACCTTTTATAAAAGTCACAACTTTTAATAAAAGCACAACTCTCATAAAAATTGCAACTCTTCATAAAAGTCACAACGTTTCATAGAAGTCACAACTCTTCATTAAAGTTGCAACTCTTCACAAAAGTCACAACTTTTCATGAATGAAGCTAGTTTTGGAACTAAATAAATTTAAAAGAAAATTCTGGTTTGTGGTGGCCCCATGTAGACGGACCTAAGATTATATATATATATATATATGATAGAATGAAAAAGAAAGTAGAAGAGCACAATTTCCCCTTATGAAAACTATATCCCTCCAAACAGAGGCAGACCTAGAGTATTGAACCCCCTCGGCAAAAAATTACTTTGTATCTTTAAGGTATTTTAAAGAATATTTATGTTTATATATTGATTTTGAACCTTCCGAATATAAGAATAGAGGCTGACTTAGTGGTTTAGGGGTTCAAACCACTACTCTCTTTTTTCAACCCCCCTTAATAGAAATCCTGGATGTGGCCAATACCCGAGGCCTAAAGAATTACATCTTCTCATAATCAAAATATTTTATTCACCAACTTATTGATACAAAAACAGTGGTGTCAATACACGAACATTTAATTTTGCGGAAGTAGAAGAAGAAGATGAATTATTTTTTTTGATTTAAAATGAGAGAAAATTATATTTTTTATAGACAACAAAATGTAGTGTGAACAAATAATTATTGTGCCTTATCAGAAAGGTTACAACTATGTGGAAAAGTTACAAACCTTAAGAAATTTCACATCCTTTCATAAAAGTCTGTAACGACCTGCTTAGTCGTTTTGAGCAGCAGATTTTATTTCTGGAAAACTGTCTGAGACGACGTATCCAACGACGGACCGTCATGGGCACGACGGACCGTCGAGGGTGTCTCGTTCCAAACACTTGGAATTCTTATATTTGAGTGCTGAAATCGACTCTCTGAACTCTGTGACGGACCTGCAGGACGGACCGTCACAGACATGACGGACCGTTGTGAGTTTCCGTTTCAAAACACTTCAACTCTTGAGAATTGGGTACTGAGAGCAATTCTCTGAAGTCTGTGATGGACATGCAGGACGGACCGTCACAGACATGACGGACCGTTTTGAGGTTCCGTTTCAAAACACTTCAACTCTTGAGAATTGGGTACTGAGAGCAATTCTCTGTCCGTCGTGACGGAAGTGCAGGACGGACCGTCGTAGGCACGACGGACCGTCTCAGACTCATCAAGGAAATTGAGTCTCTGAAGGTTGTGACGAACCTGCAGGACGGACCGTCGCAGGCACGACGGGCCGTCACAGGTTGCGTAATCCCAGTCTGGGTCGGATTTCTGGGTAAGTTTTAAAGGGGCGTTTTGGACTATTCCTGCTATAATTATGAACTTCGTGGGTTAATATTAATAACTCAAATTCTTGGGGGTGTAAAGGAGATGACCTTGAGTTACTTAGTGGGTTGTTTCCTCATCTTTTATACCTAATTATATGCTAATTAGGGAAAAGAGAGAG